>KV459555.1:15971-51511 GCA_001662645.1 Pseudogymnoascus sp. 03VT05 | reverse complement strand
TTACTCCACTCTCGTGGACTACTGGGCCGACGTACAGTGTTACGGCGGAACAGGAAGGCTGGCCAACTACAGGAGGGAAAGGGAGGAGGTTGCATAAGACCGACCCTGGTGCCTAGAGGGGCAGCGGAAGATATTAGTTCCGAGCGCATCACGTGACGGACTCTACGGACTATGTGAGAGTCCTAGCAGTCCAGGACTCTACGGACTATGTAGGAGTCCTGGCAGTCCAGGACTCTAGGGACTCGAGTGAGTTCCTTAGAGTCCATTCGGCACGACGCCACTATATAAGCAGGTAGTTAGTTCTTAGATAGGAGCTTCGTGCTCAACTTAATACAGTATTTGTTATATACTAGTAACGTGTTTTACGAAAGCCTTTGTGTCTAATCCCCTGCCTCCTCTGTTAAGTTAAACCAACGAAACCTCTGTGAGTCTTATACGTTTAAGACCTAGCGTTACACCAGAGCTTAAGCTCGAGCTCTAGCTCTAGGCTCAGAATCAAGCTCTGGCTAGAGCTCGAGCTGGAGCTGAGCTCAGAATCGAATTTATAGGTTCAGAATTCAATTCTAAACCTAGGTTGGTCTCTAAGCAAGAGACAGAGCTCGAGAGCTCAAGGCTTTAGGCTCGAGCGCCAGAGCCTAGAATTGAGCTCTCGATTTTAAGCTCTAGTTCTGAGCGTAGCTCTGGCTCCGAGTTCGAGCCAGAGCTAGAGCGAGAGCTTGGAATTAAGCTCTCTGGCTCGGGGTTCAATTTTTCTAACCTAGAGCCAGAGCCAGAGCTCAATTCCGAACCCAGGTCTGGCTCTGGCTTAGAGCTAGAGCCAGCGCTCAATTCTAGGCTCTTGGCTCAAGCCAGAACTCAAGCTAGAGCTAGAGCCAGAGCCCAGCTCCAGCCTGAGCCAGAGCTCGGAATTGAGCTCTCTAGCTCAGGGCTCGATTCCGAGCCTAGCTCTGGCTCTGAGCCTAAGCCAGAGCAAGAGCCGGAGCTTGATTCTGAGCTCTGGCGTGGGACACGGGCTCGAGTGCCAGCTCAGCCCAGGACTAAGCTACGGGTTAATCCTGTAATTGAGAAGGCTATACTAGCTACTCAAAAAGCAAGGGTTTCTATGATACGGAAGTATACTAAGAAGCATGATATTCAACACTTTGAGGTTGGAGCAATTGCTTCCTTAAAGATTCCACGGGAGGATAGAACCTCAACTAATAATAAGAGGATCTTTGCATGGATTCTAGAAGAGCCTTACCCACACCGGTATCAGGTTATTACATTATCTGGTATTATAGAACGCCTTATACCTACGAAATCGCTTGGAGTTGTAGAGCAGGCTCTATGGGCTAATATTATAATTCTAAGTTCTACAAAGCAAGTAACACTAGGGCTTGCAGGAAGAGAGGCTTCTACAAGCGTACGGGTTGGAATATCATGTCAATGTAAAGGGCAATGTAGTACGAAGAGGTGCCGCTGTTATAAGGAAGGAAAGGAGTGTACTATACACTGTCATCACAATGACTATGACTGTGGCTATTTATCAGGTCTAGCTATACGTACAGAAGTGGCTTTAGTTAAGAGGCTAAAGCAGAGGAAGCGTGCAAGGGCTAATACAGAGGGTAATAGCGTATAGATAGATATATTATTTACTATTCACTATTCTACAATTACTATTACGAGCCTCTACGGTTGGGCCGGCATCATATTTGCGAATGGGCCAGTCCATTCGTGTTGGCTCGTATTTGTGGTTAGGCTGGCATCATATTCGCAAATGGGCCGGAACATATATAAGAACAGCCTTCTCTCTCTAAGATTTAACCTACTGTAGTCCACTAACAATTAAATTCACCATTATAGCAGCAGTTGTCTATTAATTTATTATATAGTGCTTTATGTGTAGTTAGTCTAGATCCTTATTGCTTTAGAATGTAATAGTACAAACGTTACGAATGCATGCTATAAGAAAAGAATGCTTCTAGGCTATTACCTTCACATTAGCCATAATTATAGAAGAGCGTCTCTAAAGCTCTATCTTAAAGAACAATGACTAATCATTTATTTTACATTCTTTACTAGTAAATTGTGCATTAAGACTACGCTCTAGGTTATGTAGTTCTCCTTAATGTTAGTTAAATGTAATAGTGTTCTTAAGATTTTTCTCATCTGTTAACAACGTTCTTTTTAGCCCACTTTTAATCTTCTATATAATTAACAAGACTACTTTATGTTCTTGTTCACTTAACTTATCTCTAGTTATAGCTGTTGTCTTAAAGCTTTACATTTCTTAATAACTAGCATTGTTATTACCACTATCTAAGACTATATGCTATCCTTATTATTAACCTAAGTTATCTCTAGTTATAGCTATTACCTTAAAGCTTTGTATTTATTAATGACTAGCATTGTTATTACTACTATCTAAGACTATGTGCTGTCCTTATTATTAACCTAAGTTATCTCTAGTTATAGCTATTACCTTAAAGCTTTATATTTCTTAATAGCTAGCATTACTATCATTTGTATATCCCTCTTTATTACTATAGCTACATTTATCTTTATTATCATTACCCTTACTATGTAAGGACACAGGGCACTATATTTTAAGTAGTTGCATGTAGGAGTGCAAGTTAGATAGGAGTTGGTACAATCCTATAGGTCTACTACAAAGGACGGTGTTTAGCACAGATTGCTAATGACCTAAGCTGATCTAGATCATGATCTAGATATATCTGATCTGCTGTAACTATAATCTATCTATAGGATCTAGGGATAAATCTAGATCATGCTAAGAGTAAGCCAAGAGTGCTAAGGCCATAGTAATTATAGAATTACATCTATAATACTAATCTAAATATCATTATAATGTAACAACAATTCCTATAATAATAAGCAACTTAGAGTTATTAGATCTACTACTAGATCTTAAGAATAAGAGCTATTCTTAAATAGAAGAGCTATCATTACTACATCTTACTCTTCTACCTACCCCTATTAAGGTTAAAGCAGCTAATGTATTGTTAATTAATACCTTTCTAAGGGTAGTATTACCACTGACTTTATTAAGGCTATTTATAAAGGGCTTATATTGTTAGGAATTGCTTAATACTCAGCCTCTAACCATAAAGATAGTATGTCTATAACCTAGCTGTAGATATTCACTACCACTATAAGGATTAAGACAGTTGTTAACAGGTAATCTATAGAGGCACTATTTAATAAAGCATCTAACAATATCATATAACGTACATGTATAGCAAACTGGCCAAACAAGCGAACTGGCCAAAATGATGCAGTGACAATAACCCCTAACTAAATGTCAAATTCCTCTACAACAAAACATGCTGCCAAAAAACAATGAAAGGCAATTACTGCTAGCTATGCAAGCTCTATAAAGCGACCTAAAGTTACGCCTTTAAGCTGTAGCTAGGACCTTTTCTGTAGACTACTGTAAGCTAGGTCGTTGATTACTAGGCATACCTTCACGACGCAATATCTAAGCTAACTCACAGAAATTAACAAACTTAGAGGAATCAGTCCTTGTTTGATACATACTCAACCTAGCTACAAAAGGATTTCCTCCTTAGTTGTCTATTGTTGAAGATATGGCAAATTAGCTACTTATAACACACAACGCGCCACACGTTAGGTCGCGTTAGGCTTTAAACTTTGTTAAGCAGCGTGTAGAGCTCTAGACGCGCTTCTAGTGCAAATACAACTACTAGAGGGCTAAGTGCAAGGACCTAGAAGTCATCTGTTGTTAGTTTAAGCTTCTATGCAACATAATTACAAAATATGGCATTAATGAAGCAGATATCTACAACTTTGATGAGACTAGGTTTATAATAGGCGTTATCTCAACTGCTATAGTTATAATAAGCTTAGATAGGCGTATAAAAGCAAAGAAGGTACAGCCTAGTAATTAGGAATGGGTTATAGTAATCTAAGGTGTTAGTTCTTAAGGTTGGGCAGTGCTGCCATTTGTCATTGTTGCAGGCAAAAACCACCTTGCATCTTAGTATAAGAACAGTGGGTTTCTAAGCAATTAGGTAATTGCTGTTATAGAAAATGGCTAGACTACAAACGAGAGAGGCATGGATTAGATTTAGCATTTTAAGAAGTATACAAAGACCTAGAGTGTTGGTGGTTATTACCTCTTAGTCCTTAATAGTCATAAGAGCCACCACTTAGATAAGTTTAAGGAATACTATAAGGAACATAACATTATTATGCTTTATATGCCTGCTTACTCTTCCTATATACTCCAGCCACTTAACGTTAGCTGTTTTAGCCTATTAAAGAAGGCTTACAGTCAGTAAATTAAAGATATAATGTAAGCTTATATTTCTCACATTACTAAGGACAACTTCTTTCCTGCCTTCTACACTGCATTTAACATTATAATGATAGAAAGCAACATTTAAGGAGGCTTCTGAGGTGCTGGACTACTTCCATTCAACCTAAATAGAGTGATCTCTACACTTGATCTTAAGTTAAAGACACTAACACCTCTAACCTCCTGCCTAGGTACTACTCAACCTTAGGTTTCCTAGACACTAAATAACCTAATTAAAGCCTTATCACAGTCTACCTTTATTAAAAATTGAATTACACATCATTAAAATAGCTCTCTAACCTTAATCTATACAGCTGTTGATTAGTTTACAAAGGGTGCATTGTAAATAATGCATTAATTTGCACTACTAAAAGCAGAGAACTAACATCTATAATAGGCAAATGAAGTACTAAGCAAGCGCTAGAGGGCTAAAAAAACACGTCTATAGCAAGGAGGATCACTTAGTTAATAGGATGCGTAGGGTCTACAGGACGAGAGGGATGTTGTGTAGTAAGTAGAGCAGGAAATAAGGGCAAGCAGTGGTCATAAGCTAAGGGAAGAAACGCGTGCACGCTGCTGTAGGAAGTGTAGAGAGACTAGACATAATGCGCGCACTTGTTAGATTATAATAGACACGTCTAAGGAAGAGGACTCTAAGTAGTTTCAATTGATTTCTAGTGTCATGGTGGATTTATCATAATTTTTGTTGCGGTGGTAGATAATTTTAGCTGGTTTGCTTGTTTAGCCAGTTTGCTATACATGTACGTTACACTTAAAAATGATAATTCTAATTCTAGTGCATTAAGTAGTACGTTGTCATTCTTTAGCCTACGCCCATTAGCTCTATTAAAGCAGCTTAGTAGTAATCCTTTAAAGTATAAAGAGCTATTACTACAGTTTATTATGTTGAATAATCTATTAATACACCTTGTTGAAAGCTATTCATTCTATGAATTAGTTCAGTTCTTAAGCCTAATGACTACTATAATATCAGCTTATATAATACACTAAGAACTATAGTGTTAGTTCTTATATCACTAAGGCTAGCTACAACTTAAGCTTAATTCTTATATTAAGAGGGGGGGCTAGATATTAATAATGACAGATACATGGTCTACATAAAATTATACAGACTATGCTGTAATTACAGCACACTAGATTAACAATAAATGGCAACAGAAATCAAGAGTCCTTAACGTTGTACATCTTTAAGAGCTAATCCATAGCAGTGAATATCTAGCTTAATAGTTAGCTATTATAATAGATAATATAGGTATTATAGGAGCTATCTTTACCTATACAAGAGATAACGCCTTAGCTAATACTGTTATGCTTGTAGAATATAAGAAGATTACAAGAGACTAGGAAATGATGACGCAACAGCCATAGACGTTTAGAGTTAAGGACAGAGACATATAGTGTATAGCTTATATTATTAATATTACTGTTTAAGACACTCTTAAGACTTTAAAGGCAGCCCCTGCTAAGTAAGCTAAGAGTTATTAGTGTGAGTAAGGAGCTGCGTAAATTCTAATAAGCTCTAAACGCAATATTAAAGTAAAGAATACCCTTAGTAAGCTATAAAGGCATATCTACATCTTCTGAAATTAAAGGTAATAGAAAATGCTCTTTAAAGGCAGACTATTACAGCTGGTCTTACAAAGCTACAATTATCACTTAATATGCTAGTCTAGTAGAACTTAACGTACAAAATGGTCTTAACTGTTATAAAGCTACAGACACTAATTATAGCAATATGTGCTACTTAGCAAATAGATCTAAGTATAAGAGATATTGCTCTTACACTAGAGGATTAGACTATACTCTATGCTCTTTAGAACTTCTTCTACATATTTATTAAGCTGTTACAAAAGCTATAGGCAAGCTTATACCTAACGCTTAACTTTGTAATTCCTTAGTATCTAAAAATGATAAACAAGCTTAAGGCTCTATAGAAGGAGGTTGGTATATCATTAACAATTAGCCTAGCTTGTATTACTGCTTATAAGAAGCTTAATGATTACTATACACTTGCTACAAATTAACGATAGAGTCATTTAGGGGTAGCTATAATTTATAATCTATACATGAATCTTAATGTATTTAATAGCCTTTAGCTAAGTAGTACTAAAGAAGACAAATGGAATTAAGTTAAGCAGCAGTTCTATAATGTCTTTATTTAATATAGAGACTGCTAATACTATCTTAAAGAAGAGAAGAGGGACGCTAAGGCAGATTTACTACAATTACCTATAGAACCTAACTCTAACAACAATTTATATACCTCTTATAGTATTTACTAAGAGCTAGAATGGAAGTGCTGGCTTGTAAAGCCCTAGCTGGGTCTAGTAACAGATATTCTTAAATATTAGGCAGTAAAGTAATATTAGTATCTAATTATTACTGTAATTACTTAAGACCACCTAGTAATTCCTACAACGTTAGCTCCATCTAAACAGGTTTTTAGTAATAGAGCTGATATTCTTATAAAGAAGAGGAACAGGCCCTTACCTAAAACACTTTGATATTTACTTTACGTATAAGATTAGGGTCATATACTAGAGGCAGAAGAAAGTAAAGCTGAAGATGCTAATAATAAGGGGGAAGATTAGTTATATAGCTCTATTCTATTTATATATTTTAAGCCTTATATTTTAAGCCTCATTATCCTTAAGATCTAGATACAACCTATATCTATCTATTAGACGTCTTATAGATTATAATCCTATCTATAAGGGCTAAGGATATGATCTAGATATAGGTTGCTGAACACTAACAAAGGATACAAAAAAGATAAAGGGGGAGCTTATAGCTTCCTACCCCTTAAATATCCATATTAGGTCTAACTTAGCTAATTGCCTTTGTGCCTAACACATGACATTACAACTAGTCTATAACACCCCTAACCCTAGTCCCTTAAATATTATAGTAAGGAGGCATCCTTACACTACCCCCCTCCTTTAGAGGGTGCTTTGTCTATAAAGTAAGTACGTAAGCTGTGTTATATGTAGCATAAGGCAAATTAAGTCTAAGAGGAGTATAAGCACTAGATTTAGCTTTGTTTAATAGTGAAATTGTATAGTAGGGGCCTACATTGCTAGCAAAAGGTATCTAACTCCTTAGGCATAGAATTATTAAAGGGTAAGGGTGCACTAACCTAATTTGGACAGCTTTGTTATAAGCTAGAATATGAAATTAAGGTTTGCCTACTTCCTGTTGTTTTCTTCACATTAACAACAACCCCCCCCCCCCTTAAGACTAGTAAGTAGCTGTCTCTTGTAGGCAGAACCTCTTGCTTTGCGCTCTAGTCTAAACAATCTGACGTTGCTTTCTATTCCCTAACTAACAGACTGGAATCTCTCTACAACGCTAGAGCTGACAGCTGTAGTCTAATTGCTAAGATCATGCAATAATGCTCTTATGGTTCAGCTGCCTAAATCTAGCGTTTAGTTTTTATTACTCTATAAACCAGTCAATGCGTTACAGCATCCTACTAATGCTTCAATGGAACAACTAGTTGAACACAAGGTGAATGTCAGCCTAATTAGAAGAATGACGGACTTGGAATGTTACCAGCTTAATATAGCGCCTATAGAGCTTACATATAGCATTTTGCAGCTGTTGCTTCAACTGCCTCTTTAGGATCTGCCTTAGGGGTGACTTCTAGAAGAATTGCTTTAGTTTAATGTAGTTTAATAACCTCCACTTTACTTAGCTCATTAAAGTCAGTGTTGCCAACAGTTAGTCAGTTATACTAGTTTACTAACTAGTAACTAGTTGGTATTTAAAAATCAAATACTAAGCTGTTTAGTAATGATTTTTATACTAGTTGGTATTACTAACAGCCTAATAATACCAACAGCTATATAGTTCAAACTGTTGGTAATCTTGGCACTCTTCACATGATTTTATAACTGAAAACTCTGCATTTAGTAGGATGAAATACTACTTATTCTACATAATGGCATCCTAATTGTCTAATGTGCTGTCAGGCCTTAATAGTGAGCAATTCAACAAATCTAAGGCTCCTGATTTGTTAGAGCCTACTCCCTCTACTTCTAGCATTAGAATCCGTTTAAAAAAGCGCCCTTAGACATTAAAAATATAGGATTATACTCCTAGCAATCATGATGATTTATTTGTTAACACTATGAGAAAGGCAGTATGGCGCTACAAATTTTATAGAAAGGAATATCTTAAAACAATAGGTTCAAAGGCTGTTATGCTCTACCTTAAAAGCGCTCATTTAATCACGATCTAATTACTACAAGTTATTAAAACTCTCTCTTAGCAAGTAAGCATTACTAAGGTTTTAGCATACAAGTGGCTATAAGCATTCAAATTTAGCAACAAATATAGGTACTCTAGATGGGTCACTTATTAAAGTCTTATGTGTGTTCTGGCCTAACCGCGAGTTTTGCTAGCTTGTGAGCTGGCCGGCCCAACCGCAAGTTTTCCAGCTCACAGTTGGGCCGGCCCGCTCGCGAGCTGGCCGGCCAGTTCACAAGTATGAGTAATTAGAAGTAGAAGTAATCAATTGATCTATATAGCTACGTTTCCTGCTGTGTCTGCCCGTGCTCGTTTCCAACAAGGCCTCTCAACTAGAGCTATTTCTGTACGAGTAGCTAGACCTAATAAATTGCCACAGTCATGGTCGTCATTATGACAGTGTATGCTACACTCCTTTGCTTCCTTATAACAACGACACCTCTTTAAGCTACATTGACCCTTACATTGACATGATATTCCAACCTGTGCGCTTGTAGAAGCCTCTCTAGCTGCAAGCCCTAGTGTTACTTGCTTTGTAGAAGTAGGAATAATGATATTAGACCATAGAGCTTGCTCTACAACTCCGAGTGATTTTGTAGGTATAAGGGATTGTATAATACCTAAAGGTGTAAGAATGCGATACCTATAAGGGTAAGGCTCTTCTAGAATGCGTGTAAATAGCCTCTTATTATTAGTTGAGGTTCTATCCTCTTAAGGAACCTTTATAGAGACTATAGCTCCAACCTTAAAGTGTTGAATATCATGCTTCTTAGTATACTTACGTATCATAGAAACCCTTACTCTTTGAGTAGCTGCTATAGCTCTCTTAATTACAGGGTTGGGTGTAGCCTAAAGCTGAGCTGGCACTTGAGCCTAGGTCCTACGCTAGAGCTTGGAATTAAGATCTTAAGCCGGCTCTGGCTCAGAGCCAGAGCTAGGCTCGGAATTAAGCCCTAAGCTAGAGAGCTCAATTCTGGGCTCTGTTGCTACCTAGGGCAGGGCTTGAGCTCGAGCTCCAAGCTTCGGATTAAGCCTCGATTGCTTAAGCTCAGAGCCTAACAGTTCAATTCCAGGCTCTAGCTCTTACTAGAGCTGTGGGTTAATTAAAGCTTCGATCTTAGGCTTAAGCTCTAGCTCGAGCTCACTCTCAAAAATCAGTGCCATTGTTGGGTCTTCCTGCTCAACTCCAATTGAGAGATCCTTCCGGGCCTAGCTATTAAGCCAGTCAATATGAGAACTCCTGTCTTAAAACAGTAGCTCAGCTGGTGCGCACCTAATAGTAGAGTGGATTTGAGTATTCATTGCAAGTGTAACCTTAAGTAGCCCATCCTTCTACTCTGTAGACCTATGATCTATTTTCTAAGCTCATAGCTTATTCTCAACAACTCCATTTGCCTGCTTAACTAGGCCTTGCGTTTGAGGTGACTGTAGTGCTCCATTTAATACTTGAATTCTATACTTGCGTAGTAGGGTAAGTAGGGCCCCTTTAAATTCCTTCCTATTATTAGCCTACATAATCTTTAGAGGTAGGAAAGCTGTAATGAATTGAGCAAAGCACTCTGTAATAGGCTCTGCGTGCTTGCTTTTTAATGGGTATAGCTGTGTATACGTTAAGAAGTGATCCTTTATATGTAGAATCCACTTATATTGTCCTAAAGGCTCGTGGCGCATATTAATTAAGTTGATTTAAACCCTCTCCTAAGCTCGTCTAGTTATAATAGGGACTAACGGAGCTTTTGTTATATTTGGTTGATTAAGTGTATAGTTCTTACACCGTTTAAGTATAAATTCAACATCCTCTCGCTTTATTCCATAGTATTTTTGCTTAATAGTAGGCTAAACCTTATTGCGGCCTGTATGTAGAAGCTTTAGATGCTCTTACGTAATAATGTCAAACACCTCTGCTTTTTGAACTATATATCAAGGGTGCTGTTTATTACTTCGTTTATCGCTCTGTTTATATAGCTTATTATTAATAAGCTTAAAACCAGAGAGTGTATGGTGCTTTAGATTTATACTCTCTTTATCATGTGGTGTAAAAGCAGTTGGATCCTTAAGTATAGTACGTATCTGGCTGCATTTTTCATGTGAGAATTGCTCTCAATTGTAGTAAGTAGGGCTGCTTATATAGGCCTCAAAAGCAGTGCGTACGTCGTTTAGAAACGGCTTAATTGAAGTAATAGTAGCCATAACTATCAATAGTTGTAGAATATAGGAAGATTTGAATTTTCTACGATACTATTCTACACCGCCACTTTATGGTTGGGCCGGCCAGCTTGCGAGTGGGCCAGCCAGCTCGCGAGCTGGCAAAACTTGCGGTTGGGCCGGAACATATGTTTAATAGATTACAGCCTATGGCATTTCTTTCTAAATAGTGGAAATCAAGGAATTCCAAACGCTTTTATTATACCTAAATCTAGCAATTAACAACTACCTTCCTTCGTCTCATATAACAATACAACTCTAGACAGTTTGAATATACACTGCTGAAAAAATGCATATACAACAGAGAGTATAATCTACTCTTTTAAAGGTCCATTTTATAGTGGATTTATAGTCTTCTCTAAACTCTCTTGTGATTATAGGTATGATTAGCCACTATATATTAGACATAGGTTGTTTGTAACATTCTGTTCTTGCTCTAAAAGAACTTAACGACGCTTATTCTAGCAAGAATTAGGCAGGGAGCATAATGGAGGTTATTAATGACTACGGAATTGCTTCTAAGGTAGGTTAGTTTATAATGGATAATGCAAGTAGTAATGATACAATAATAGAAGCTCTTTCTTAATGTAGGTATACTTTTGTAAGCTCTATTTTAACATTTCTAATATTTTTAATAGTGCTTAAGGATTAATATCAAATATCATACAACCTACATCATTACTAACTCTGTTGTAATGGTTATATTATTAACCTTACAGCCTAACCCTTCCTTTTTTAGATAGAAAATGAGGCTCTTTTAAATGAAAACAATATCAACAGCTTTGTTATACCAACTGCTCTTAAAATGGAGTAATGGTGCTAAAAGGGACCCGTTAGAAAACTACACAACCTTGTAGTTTATATATAACAAAGTATACAACGCATTATACAATTTCAGGCGCTTTCTAATGGCTATAACCTTACACGTGATAATTCAACTTAGTAGAACTCCTGGTATAAGATGATTAACACTACAATTCGGCTTAAGAGCGCTCTTAGCTTATTTTGTCTTTAATTCCATAAAGATTAACTTAATATGTTGTTAGCTAATGAGTAGAAGGATCTTAAGAAGTTACAAAGCTTTCTATTATTCTTTTATAACGCTACACTCTTAACAGAGTCCTAAGGAGTAACAATTAATAGAGTCCTACTAACAATAGACTTCTTACTTAAGTAATTTGAAGAGGGTAAGATATAATACAAGGACGATATGTTTATAGGTCCTTGTTGTAACTTAGGCTAGGCAAAGCTTGATAAATACTATAGCTTAACAGACAGGTCTCCTGTTTATATTACTGCTATAGTATTATGTCTATAATGGAAATGTGAGTACATTAATGGAAATTAGCTAGCAGAATCGGTTCCTAAAGCGAAGGTTCAGATGCAGGAGTTTTGGCAGATAGAGTATAAGGTACTGCTGTTGTAATTCTAGTATTAGAAGCTATAGCGCTACCTCAAAACACCTTCCGACAATGGCAACAAAAGAGAGAAGGGTTAGTTCTTAATATTGATGAATATCTCAAGTACTTGCAGGCGCTAGTGTTACCTACAGTAACTAATGCCCGTGCTTAGTGGCTAGAACCCACTTAACAGAAGACGTACCTAGCATTAAGCATTATGGCATTAGATATCTTGTCAATTTCTGCAATGTCTGCTAAGCCAGAACGTCTATTTTCAGGCGCTAAAATCACTATTACAGACCGGAGGAACAGGCTAGGTATTGGGAGTATATAGGCTGTGGAGTGTTTAAAGTCCTAGTTATGTGATAATAGCATCCCATACGTTGATGAAAACGGTGATTTAATCACGTGAAAATACCAACAGTTAGTTAGTTATATAGGTAGTTAGTTAGTTGGTATTGCTTTAAATTTAAACAGTTGGTATTTAAGTCCTGTGGTATTTACGCCGTTGGTAATTGCCTCAAAACTGCCAAGAACTGACCATTAGAACTATTGGCAACACTGATCGAAGTCGGAATCGGGGCTGTTCGGAGTAAAGCAATCCTCAGTAAGCCAGTCAGAGAAGTCTACATCTGACATGACTGGGCTTTGGCTATCCTCTGATGTCGGGGTTGATGAAATCATGCTGATGTTTGTAATGGATTTGAACGAAGACTGAAGATGGAAGATTCTTGCTCTTCGGAAGTGGGAGGGCTGCCTTCTTATAGAGCTCTTCCACGCAGGATGACTTGGATTTCCAACCACATCATCCACGCGATCCATGCGGTATCGGGGCAATGCCCTCCGCAAAGCTCAAGCTGCCAATGATTCTTCAGGAACGTGCTTCATAAGAATCTAAGGGGCCGATGAGTAGCAGAAGCCCCTTGGCCTCGTCATCCTCAACCATGTCAGTGGGTAGCAGATATCAGGGGTAACTCTCGAGAACGCTTGTTCCGCCATCTCTTTACAGGATGCATCTAGTAATCTTGCTCCGCCCATTTTGCAATGATCTTTGAGGTACTATCAGACACAAAGAAGCCACAATGTCTTCGTAACCCTCGCTCGATACAGGTCCCAGAGCCATCTTGACAACACCAGGCTAATCAGTTGATGATCCCACTACATTGTAGGATGGGAATGTTGAAAATGACTCACTACAGCACCATCCTCTGGGGGCTTGTAAGCCAAATGTAATTTCCAGTCCAGTGCGATCGCAGCCATGCCTATAATAAAACTTTAATTATGGCAGTCGCCGGCATGTATTTCACTAAAGTGCTTGGGATCTCTATGCAGTCCCATACGAAGAGAATAAGCATGTCAAGCAAGATCCAAATTTCGAACTACGCATCCCGGCAAAGGAAATGTTCGATCATATAATATATTATTAAACTCTCAATCACATAGGGACCTCCTTTATGCTGGTGGCTCCCGGCTTAATGACAATTACGAGGATTTCTGCGACGCCGTGACGAGACCCACTGGTGAGAACGGGTGGAGCTACAAAAAATCCTACGACGAGGACACCCCCGACGAGACTGAGTCCAGAATTTCGCTAGCGGACACCAGCACTAATTTTGATCAGAATGAGTGCAAGGAAAGCTTAAGCCGTATCATCAATGGGTGCGATGGCAACGACGACAAGAACCCCATGGACTGGAAATTCGGTGGTGAGTGGATGCGCGGCGACTACACGTACCAAGTCAACCCAAAGAGAGGCAACCGGCCCTGGCCCGTTATCCAAAAAGCCGGTGGTTCATGCAAAGGCTGGTACCATGGTGTTTATAGTTCTTACGAGATTGACGGCTACGGCTTCTCAGACAATGACTATGGTCAGGATACAATACTTCCTAATGCCAAGAGCTCTGTCGGCGGTGGCATTACGTCGTGGAAATTCGGTTATTATGATGAGCCCACCGACGAGGGATACGAATGGAAGGCCTCCTTCAGTACACCAATCTGGGTCAGGTCTAGATGCTTCAAAAATAACAAGGTCGTTTTTGCCGCTGGTGGCTTCACTGATGGCTGTGGGGGGAATGATTAAGTACTCTGCGGAATGTTTCTATGATCAACTGTATTAGTTTAATGCTGCAATAGCTAGACTTTTTGTAAATGCATCTGTCGTTGCGATGATCAAAGTCAGACGGCGGCTGGGCATGGTTTGCAAACCTTGCTCAAATTACACCCGTTGAACGCTAGTCTATGAATATCGCAGCTAAATATTGTAAAGTTAATAGCAATATGTTGTAAACTTCAGGAAGAAGCAGGTGGGGTTAGGCTTTCATAATGTATTTGACGAGTATTCCAGGCTTGCCGCTGTAGTTATTTTAAGCTCTATCGACTAAGGTGTTATTGCTCGTCACACAAAAGAGCCGCAGTAAGAAAGTAGGATAATTAAGGGCCATGCTCCCGAGAGAATAAATCAAGTTGGTTCAGCGCCCGAAATTCACAGTCAATTGTGTTGCACTAGAACACATGGCTATCTAAAATCAAATCCAACCAGCACTCGCAGATATCAGGTTCAACATCATACCGCCCAATTGAGCTATGTGGTGCTAGTATTTACTAAACGCACTACATCGATGGAAGCGCCAGTCGAGGCCAGTGAAAAGTCTAGCGCTTTAAATGATCATATATTCTCCTGGAAAAAAGCCTCCCAAAATATACAGCGTCAAGCCCACCCACATCCGAACCCATCAACTTCTCAGACTCAATCAAATATACTATTTAAGTGAACTCCTGTGCCCATTTTCTCCAACCGTGCTTCGCTCCCGGTTCTTCTGGTGATTCCTCGTTTTGAAGCTGCTCCAGGCCTTCCTGAATATCAATATCAGGAACTGGGAGATACCATGGATCCGAGCGCCCTGTCCAGAACTTGTGGCCAAGATAGACGGCGAAAAATGCGGGAATGCCAATATAGGCCGTCAAGAAGCTTGATGCAGAGAACTGACCCGGGAAAAAGACATTGAAGCCGTTGATTAGAGCCAAGACAGCAAAAAAGAACATCGCAAACCACGCCCCGTATGGCTGCAACCGGCTATGGAAGGGCAGTTGAGGCTTACTCTGGGCATTGTTGACAGCCCTGCGAAAGCGTAAATATACGATGCAGCAGCATACCCAAGAGATAAATCCAGAAGTGTTGGTGATGTTGACAAACCACCTAAATACAATGGAGCCGCTCTGCCCGCAGTTGAGGTAGGCTAGTATCGAGAATATCGAACAGGCCATGACCGCGGCATATGGAACTCCTCCTTTGGTGCACCTTTTGAAAACCTTGGGCGCTTGTCCAGCCATAGCCAACGAGTATAGGGCGCGTGAACTCATGTACAAGTACGCATTGCCTGCAGACCAAGCTGAAGTGAGGATGGCAGCATTGACAACACTTCCCAGACCATGGATACCAGCGTTATTAATGCCAACGACAAATGCCGAAGACTTTGCACCAGCGCCACCACCAGTGAGCGCTTTTTCGGTGTAAGGACAAATGACTCCCATTGCGATGATTGAGCAGATGTAGAAGACAAGCAGACGTAGAATGTAGCGATTTGCAGCCTTTGGGAGATTTCGTCGGGGGTTCTGCATCTCTCCGCTTGTAAAAATGAGCAGCTCAGGCGCGAAGGTGAAGGGGAATGCACTTGAAACAAGAGTCCCCACGAATGCGACGAATCTGCCTGGCGACCCACCAACAAGCCAAGTGTTAGTAGCCCCGGGTTCTTTCCAGTAATGAAAACCAAGGACGCCATTCTGGCCTGGGCCTCCACCCCAAAATAATATAAAGGAGAGTATTAAAAGCCCGATAATTGTGAAGACTTTTATGGAGGCAAACCAGAACTCCGTTTCACCGTAGTACTGTACAGGGAGGAAATTCAGGGTGACGATAACGATGATAAAAACTGTGATCCAGACTCCGACATTGACAGGACTACAACAATTAGTTCAAGAGCAATCATAATGCTAGGGATATTAAACCACTTACTTGTCCCAGTAGTTGATGACCAGCGCACCTGCAGTGATCTCATACGGGACCAAGATGCCCAGAGAATAGACGTACAGCCATCCCAAAGCAAAACCCATACTCTTTGAGACGTTCCGAGTGGCGTAATATGACATTGAAGCGGCATTGACGGGGAGATAAGCTGCAATTTCGACGATAGCCGTGACTATTATGTACACGAGGAGACTCATTATACTGAAGGCGATAAGTATAAAAGCTGGCCCGCCCAAGGCCAACGTTGCTCCAGTGCTGACAAAAAGGCCGGTTCCTATAGAGCCTCCAAGGGCTATCATCTGGGCGTGACGCGGTTTTAGCCCACGCTTTGTGTGGTTGATCACTTCGACAGGGGCATTGGCAGCGCTCGCATTCTCGTCCATGCTCAGCGTAGTTTTAAGTTCGCTCGTCATGTCGTTGTCCGAGACTTTTTCTATTGACATATTGGATTGTGGAGTTTCGGATGGCATACTTCCAACTTATTACGAAAGTGAATGCTCGAAACAAAGTGATAGATGATGCGGCTTCTTACCCCATATTTATGGGAGGCTACTCCATCTTGATAAGGTAGCGTTAAAGCTCCAGTGCTCCATCCATCCGATCGGGGCCACGAGATAAGCACATTACCTATCATTACCTATCGTCAGAGGTTTGTGTTGAGATTCCCCTGTGGTGTTCAAGTTTGGGATTTGCCATGTTACTAAATTCGCTAGCTCTTGTCAAATCCGTAGTCGCTCGCTCTTGCCGAATTCAGAATTGGAGGCGGTCATCACGTGGACCCCTGAGCAGCGCTCAGACAACGAGCGGGTCTACCCCACAATACCCCACAATACCCCGCAATGCCCCGCAATCTTAAGGTAAGTACCATGGTAGTGGTACAGTTCTAATACTGCATACGTATACTCCGCACAGAATGTCAAAATCGCCCGCTCTTGCCAAAACCATAACCCCGAAGGGAATCAACCTGTATTGGTCCACAATTCCCATTGGACCACTGTCCAAAAAGAATTGTTAATGGGAAAATGCAAATCGTCCCGACTTGCCAGAAATACCCTGGTGGCCCAACGACCATTAAACGACATTTTCCTTGATGAGTTTGACTATTAAAGGGCTCCTCCAGCTGTTACTGTCTCTTATAAAGGAAGCAACCAGCAACCAGCAACCTGCAACCTGCAAACAAAAGACTGTGCCTGAGAACTCGAAATCTTGCCAAAATGGTCACCATCAAGAAACCTCAGCCCTTTAAGAAGGCTCTTCACTTTTCGGAAGAAGAGTTCCATCAGCGACGAGAGCGTGCTTTACAACTCATGAGACGAGAGAACCTCGAGGGGTTTTTAATGACCAAGCAAGAATCTCTCTACTACTTTACTGGATTCGACACATTTGGTTACGTCTTTTTCCAAGCCATGTACTTTCATAAGGATGGTTCTATGCGATTGATTACGAGAATGCCGGATCTTCGACAGGCTCTTTATACGTCTATTTTGGATAAAAGGGACATCTTGATCCGATCTGACGACGCTAGTAGTAACCCTGTGTCCTTGGTCCCAGAGGTCTTGAAGGGGTTTGGATTTGACATCAACTCCAAATCAAAGCGAGTTGGTTATGAGCCAAATTCGTGCACCTTAAACCACCAAGTTGGGAAACTGCTAGAGGAAGCTGTCGGTGGCATCTGCACTTTGGTCGATTATAGCACATTGTTTGGTCGGGAACTGCGAATTATAAAGTCTGACAGCGAAATGCGAAAGATTCGGAAAGCTGCTTATCTCGCTGATTTCGCCCTCGTTCGAGCACTCAAGATAGCTAAGCCTGGAGCATACGAAGGCGATCTGTGGCGAGAGATTGTCGGGACTGTCTATGAAGGCGGTGGTGACGATCCGGCCAACGAGAATATCCTCGTATCTGGCAACAAGGCTGTTCTTACCCGGTACTCAACAGGCAAAGCCAAGATTGATCGACAAGTGACTCTTGAGCACGCCGGTGTTTATAAACACTACCACGCATGCTTGATGAGAACGATCCACATTGGCGGCGTCACAAATTTAGCGCGACGAATGTTTGAAGTCAATGTTTTGCAAATGAAGTCCGCAATGGATGCACTGAAGCCAGGTCGAGAGATTGGTGATGTGTTTGAAGCATACGCTCGAGTTGGCGATGAAAATGGATTTCGGGAGCAGCGACTTGACGCTTGCGGATATAGCATGGGTGCTACTTTCTCGCCAACTTGGATGGACTTCCCAATGTTTGTGCGAGGTCAGGATGTCATCGCTCAACCAGGAATGGTTTTCTTTATTCACATCATCCTGATGGACATGGCCACCGATACTGCGAGTTCTATCGGACAAACTGTCGAGGTAACTCGAGACGGATGCGTACCACTTTCCAAGTTGCCTTTCTATCTTACTCGAAAGCAGACAATTGCTGCTTGGAAGAAGATTCGAAAAGAGGAGTATGGGTTTACTGCGGAAGAGGTAGACGATGGCGAAAACCTCCAAGATGTTGAGCTTTCTGATGGTGATGTTGATGGGGAGGATTATGATGTTGAGTATGATTTCAGCGGCTACACGCCATCGGCCTGAGGTGACCGGACTCAACTGCTGAATTTGGGCACAGTATCTAGATAGTTGTTAAATTAAAATAGCAAATAGAGCCCAGTGGTGTACCTTGCGAGAGAGTCCAACTGTGACTAGAAAGAACGGATGTATAATGATCTGAGTTGTTTGCGAAATGGTCCTCAACACCTATTCCCATGCACAATAACCTTTGACGTGAGCGAAAGCGTCCGCCGTTTTGGCTCCGAGGCTCGCTGTTTGGACCGAAGGTGTCGTCTGGATGAATATCTGTGCCACGTTTTTGAAATTGAGTTAAGCAGTTCACTCACTTTGTTCACTAGTTCCTGTAGTAGGCTACTGTAAGGCTGAGACAAGAATTCAGCTACCCTCAGTAGGTGATAGTAGATAAATGCTATGGTGATTGTTGACAGGCGGGATGTAATAATATTCAAGCAAGCTTTGTTGTCACACTAATCAGATCATTCACCAGGCTAAAGACAGTAAGTAGTTCCACAAGCCTACGAGGTATACTGGTGCAATTCTGCTATGTACATTCATTTGCAGAAGTCTGCTTCAATCGCTACGAATGCCTCTGCAAGCTGACGGATCGATTCGATCTCGACCCACTCCGTCTTCGAATGCAGTCCATATCCCTTAGGACCCCATATCACTCCTGGGATGCCCACATCCGACAATAGAGCCATGTCTGTCCAGTATGTCTCACCTCGAACCGGTGGTGCCGCGCCCGTAGACTTAGTCGCCTGCTCGACCACTAGATTTACAAAGGCATGGTCGCGAGCGATAAAATAAGGAGACCGGGCAAAGATACTTCGAAGATCAAACTTGAAATTAGAGACAGTGACTGCAAGCTTCTCCAAGATGCTCAGGAGTTCAGCCCTAACACTTATCGCTGTCTCGCCTGCGATGGTGCGGCGCTCAATGGATATAGTACATTGGGCAGGATAAGAAGACACCTCCTCGCCACCTTTGATGATGCTGGCATGGATGTTCGGAGCGCCAACGTCTGGTTTGCCACCCTGGCCGTAACGATTCTGTAGTTCCTGAGCATGGCGGTCCAATTCTACAAGGAAGTATCCAGCCTTGCAGATGGCATCAATGCCAAGGTCCGGTCGTGATCCATGAGCAGCTAAGCCATAGATATCAACCTCGAACAATGCCAATCCTTTGTGGCTGTTGATGATGGCCATTTCAGTAGGTTCAGCAACAATAGCTGCGTCGGCTCGCCAGCCTGCCTGCAGTACATGTTCTGTTCCAATACTCTCCGCTTCCTCATCAGCCACTGCTGCAAGAATAACATCACCTTTAAGTTTGAGCCCCTTGGCACTGGCAAGTGCTACCATCGCAGCTGCAAGGCCACTCTTCATATCAGCAGTTCCCCGGCCATATATATTCCCATTAGCGATCTCTGCACTCAAGGGGTCGCCATCATAACCTAGCAGTGTAACAGTATCGGTATGTCCATTGAACATGAGGCTCTTGCCACCACCTGAACCTCGTACGATACCAACCACCGACGGTCGTGTAGGAGTTGGCTCAATCCAATGACTCTCAATATCGCGATGCTGAAGCCATGCAGTAATATATTGCGCAATAGCAGTCTCGCCTGGACCACCGGTTGAGCCAAGATCAGGGTTTGAGGAGTCAATCTGCACCAAAGTTTGAGTCAGGGACACAACATCATCGGTTGCTACATCCTTGGGGATGGTGTAGCTTATAGTGCTTTCTGTGCAGAGCAGGACAATAACGGAATTCTGATTGAGCCCTAGTCGAGCTTTGTCTGATTCATCCAGCCGACGAAGAGCGGCTAGGGCGGCAGCACCGCAAGGTCCCGCAGCAATTCCAAAACTTTTCAGCTCAAGACTTGCCAGATGGGCCTCATAGTCTGAAATGGTTAAGCTCGCAGCAGTGCCGCTCTTGAGAGGTGGCCAAGCAGCCTTTGACAGCGTCCCGCATTGGAGCCCTTCCATTATGGTCGCGCTTGTTGCTTCGACAGCTAGTTCTCCTCGGGTCAAGCCCTTCCACAGGCAGCCTGCGGTGTCCGGCTCAACCGTCATAAATGCCGGGGGCCTTCCTGCTGTCTTGCAGTGAGTGACAGCAGCCTGCGCCAGCGAGCCTGCCCCGACTGGGCAAACAACAAGGTCAATCTGCTGCCCGCTGAGCTGGTCGTCAATCTCTCGCATCATGGTGGTGTAACCCTCGACAATCCACTTATGTATGGTCAACACTTAGGCAGTAATCTGAGATTGAGGCGAAACTTACCTGCGAAATGTCTTCGTGCCCGTCAGAGGCAACATCTTGGACCAGGATGCCTTTGTTCAGTTGAGAAGCAGCTTGTGCCTCCACAATGGCCGCTGCGTAGTCTCCCTTTGCCTCGATTACAGTCGCACCTTCGCCTTTAATCAGTGCTATAAATCCAGCACTCAAACCAGCCGGCACGTAGATCTCAACGGGGACTGCGAGGATGGCGCCCATGCGAGCCACTGCACGCCCATGGCTTCCCCATGTTGCGGCAAACAGTGCAATAGGTCGCTCAGAGAGGCGAGTTTTCACTTCTTCAATATCTGACTCTAGTGGGAGGCCTAATTGATGGGTCACGGCTCGAAAGACTGCCCATGACGTGCCAAGAATCTCGATTGCTGGGAGTCCAAGTCGTTTGGTCTCAACCTTGACGTTGACCGCGCCTACCCCAATCTCTTTCGCCACGCCATCTAGGGACACAAGGGGAGATTTCTGGTAGCCCTTGAGTTTTCGATGAAAGTTTTCAACCAGTTCTGCTGGTTGAGAAGGCTCTGCTGATTGAGAAGGCTCCGCTGACCACGAACTCGCGGCTGGATTGAAATACACGGGGCGGCGGTGGACAGTCATGTCGAGGAAGCGTGGCGTAATTCTCCTTGCAAGGCCGGGCACGGTAGTTCAGGCGTCTCACGTTGCCCTATTTTGGGGTATTTGTGTCTGTCCGTCTTTCACTGGAAGCTCTCCCACACTTTCTACTCCTTATATAACTCATTTACTTTTGTAATCGTAGTGATCTGAACCCGTCCACAACTCCACAACGCGTAGACAGACCTAGAGAAACCAAGGCAATAAGTAAACACTTTTCTAGCAGGACCGGGCGAAAGGAAGGCAGGCCCTTGACAAACTCCCCTCATTCAGAGGTGTTCTCGATACGACGATTGGGAGGACCTTCTTCTCTGGCGGCTGGCCACCTTTGCCCCTCAAGTATCTTCGCACATACAGAGCGCAACATGGCAATCTTTGTTCTTACGTATTTAGAACCTCGGCTTACCTTTAGAGGTTGTAGGTAAAGTCAAGTCAACGAAAAATAACCATCCATTTTTGTGACGATACATGCGATGCCCAATTGCCGCCCAGTTGTCATTCAATTGTGAGCTGGCTGTGGACCTGGATTGAACTCGAGCTAACTTACATGTATGTACATTACATAAGATAAGCAGGCCCCAAGATAAGGTTGATGTTCCGAAATGGAAGGCTCCAGCGAATCCAATTAGGCAAGGATCGCCGCAGCCAAAACCAACGCCACTCTCACTGAGTACCAGTGCACTGTCTCCCTTTTCAGCTTTGCCTTTTCTATCATTGCCCCTCGAGGAGCTTGGAAGTATCCCACTCTGGAAATCTTGCTTCCGACTGGTCCGCCGTCGGTCGTGCAGTAGATTAGACGGAGTTTTGGGGAGTTACATGGCAATATCTCACCTCCGAATATACGACAGAGCACTGCTCTCTGCGGTGAGTTTGATAGCACTGTTATGATCTGGCAGGTCATAAAAAGGACATGGTACTGTTGTATTTCATATCATGACTAAGGAAACGTGGTGTCTTGATATAGTTATCAATAGTAGAACTTCATAAAAGTAGAAATACGTATTAAGCAACCGTTAGGGTTGTCTGTTGGTTATTCGTTCGCTCTGAAGCTGGAGGAAACGCAAAATAAAAGGGGATAGTAACTTTAGTGTGAAGACACTCTTCAATGAGTATTGATAGAACAACACTTCAGGTAGAGCCTGCTCATTTAATTGATCTGCGTAAGAAGATATGGTACCATGGAAGGCAAAAGCCCTTGTAATATGACATTTAGATAATATTAGAAACTATGGTAGGTTTCCTGCGCTCTGCCACCCTCAATAGCTCACAATTTCGAGACTGGCTCAACCGTGAGAGTACCCGTTTTTGCGATCAAATACTCCTCGATGGCAACGTCTTTGCCAGCCTCCTTGCCATAACCCGATTCCTTGATCCCCCCAAAAGGGGATTCCGCTCCTGAGGCATTTCCTGTTGACACAGTCAGTGATAAATGCGATACTAGACAGGCTGCATCAATCGAACCTGTATTCATGCCGATCATGCCGGCTTCAAGGCTCTCGAGTAGTCTATATGTCCGGTCGACATCCTTGGTAAAGAAATACGATGCAAGACCCATGGATGTGTCGTTTGCCATTTTGACGACCTCCTCCTCCGACTCAAACCTGTACAAACCCAAAAGGGGCCCAAATATCTCTTCTTGCGTCGTCAACATTGAAGGGGTCATACCAGAAATGATAGTGGGCTCGAAAAAATACCCGCCTGGAGTTTTGGGCCGCTTGCCGCCGCATAAAATCTTGCCTCCCTTGGCAACAGCATCTGAGATATGCCTCTCCAGTTTTTCAATGCCTCGGGGAGTGGTAAGTGCGCCCATTGTAGAGGAAGGGTCGGCGCCGTATCCAACTCGGAGACTTCGTGTTGCCTCGAGAATCATCTGTGCGAACTTGTCGTACACACCATTTTGAACATACACTCTGTTCGCATGAGTGCAAGCTTGTCCCGCGGTACGCCATTTAAGGATCATGAGCGCAGCCACGGCTTGTTCAAGATTTCCGTCATTAAAGACAATGAAGGGGCAATTACCACCCAGCTCGAGTGTGACCTTTTTAAGACCTTCACTGCAATGTTTAGCAATGAGCTTCCCCACCGCAGTGCTTCCTGTAAAGGTCACCTTGCGTACGAGAGAGTGTTTGCAGAGAGATTCGCTGACAGATGGCGTGTTGAGGTTATCGGTGGTAATAACGTTGAAAACGCCACGGGGAAATCCAGCGCGCAGGGCTAAGTCAGCTAAAGCTAAAACACTCAGAGGTGTTTCCGGAGATGGCTTCACGATCATAGTGCAGCCAGCTGCTAGAGCCGCCGCGACCTTGCGAATGATCATTGCGACTGGGAAGTTCCACGGAACGAGGGCAACGCTCACACCGATGGGCTGTTTAATGACGAAAGTACGCCGGCCAGAGACGGACGGCGTGGCAATGGAACCCCGAATCCTCTCAGTTTCACCAGCAAACCACCATGCAAATCCAAGGGCATAATCAACCTCTCCCCGCGCTTCTACCAGCGTCTTGCCAGTCTCGTAAACAACTAGCTTGGCAATGTCTTCCCGAGCATTAGTGATAAGATCATGCCATTTCAAGAGCATCTTGGCTCGCTGGCGGGGGTTGACATGACGGTATTCGAGGAACGCATCGTTTGATATCTTGGCAAATGCGTCCACGTCCGGAACTTTGTTGACTGGACAGGTTGCAAACACCTTTCCAGTACCAGGATCTATCTCCCCCGCGAAAACTCATCAGAATTTTATTCCTAAAGATGAAACAATGGGTCACAAAAGGTCTCACCTTCGACATCAAACGTCTCTCTAGAGAGGGATTGAACCCAGTCACCATTCAACAAGGCACTCTCGTGCAAGAGGGACGGATCGTCCAGCTGGCAATGATAGATGAGCTTATGGACCAACTGCGTGAAAACTAGGAAGGCTTTGACACACCTGAAACGGCAGTTGCTTAAGCATGGTTGCTTGAGATATAGTTTAAGACAAGGGACGGACGACCGGTGATTAGGACGCGATTATTTAAAATCGAGCAGAAGTGTAGGAGTTCTTTATAATATCAACAAGTAGTCAGTCTCCTTGTGATTCGTGACGTGATGTAGCCTCGACTTTGACCTTTGATAGCGCAGATATGCGGTTTAAGATGGTGGGAGAGAGAGGACCTTGTCACCTTGCCCCCACTTCCGAAGGAGACCTTTCTCTTCATAGTTTACAGCCATGCATTTGATCACGTCGAATTCTAGCGCCACTGTCTTCTTCCCCCGAAATATCAATACTTGCCGAGATCCATGAGGGCGCCACTAAGTGTGAGGGGAAGCAGCCCTTTCCACCTAGTGTTGATGATGCCACGCTGGCTTCCAGCACTCGTCAATGCGAGCATACATCGGCTTGCCTTTGGAGGTGCAATGTCCGTTTCTCATTACTCAGGAATCGGGATTACGGAAGATTGTGGGTGTGATTGGAGACTTCCTCGCTTGTGGATGCCTTTAGGGGACGTTGCCAGGGCGCACGGAGCTTCCTCCAAAGTTCTAGTTTCCCCAAGCCTTTGGAGGCGAACGACTCCGATAAGGCCATTCGTCGCTAAAGGCATCTACGGACGAGCCGCGATTACTGTTGGTGAGCCCCAAAAGAACAGCCTTTGATGCCACGCGTGACTCGGTCTCGATTTTAAGAATCCACAACATTCAAAATATCGAGTTTAAATTCAGCATGATCTCTGCTTTCATTAAAATTGATTTTTTTTTTTTAACATTGCACTCTTCGAGGACAGCGTTTGCAATATAATCAATACTATCCATTGCGTCATTATGGCTCCTTCCATGCATCCATTCGATCCCCTTACGCCGGAGGAGATCTCCAGGGTAAGTTTTCTATTCCACATACCCAAGCATCGATCATTTTTGGCTGACGCTGCCTAGGCCGGTGGTATCATTCGTCCACATTTCGGCGGGCAAGACCCCAACTTTCGCGTCATCACTTTGCAGGAGCCACCTAAGGATCAGATGATCCAGTTCCTCGAGAAGGAACATCGTAAACAACCTACAGGGCCGGCGCCTACGCGCTGTGCACGTGTCGAGGTTGTAGTAAAGGATTACAATGGAAACAATGAGCTCTTCGCGTTACTTGTCGATCTCGTCCACGACAAAGTGACCGCAAAGCAACACCAGAAAGGCAAACATTCTTACATTGATGCTGCGTATATGAAAGAGGTGGAGGCGGCCTGTTTAGCCAACAAGGAAGTGCAAGCTGAAATACGCCATCTCGACCTTCCCGCCGGTTCTACTGTTGTCGTTGAACCGTGGGCGTATGCCACTGATGGAATGAATGACATGTCTCAGCGTACCACAATGGTAGGAATTCCTTCTGTGAATTTAACCAGATCGGAACTAATTGTCATTCGCAGTGCTGGTTCTATCTCCGCTTAGTGGAAAATAAAGACGCAAACTACTACGCCTATCCCCTGGACGTCTGCGCAGAGGTCTCGGAGAAATTAGAAGTCACCAAAGTCTATCGCTTGCCCACTTCCCCAGATGAGCGGATCCACCAAAAATCGCGTCCGTTTGATCGCCGCAGAATTCACCCAACGTCCGCGAGTGAATACCATCCTGATTTGAGACCGAATCCGAGAACCAGCACCAAGCCATACCAAGTGGTTCAACCGGAGGGTCCTTCTTTCCGGATTCAGGGAAACCATGTGGACTGGGAGAAGTGGAGCTTCAGAGTTGGTTTCAACTATCGTGAGGGATTAACTCTTCATGACATTCGCTACGATGGGCGGAGCCTTTTTTACCGCCTGTCACTTGCTGAGATGTTTGTGCCATATGGTGATCCTCGAGCTCCATATCCGCGTAAGGCTGCCTTCGATCTAGGTAATGATGGAGCGGGAATCAATGCCAATAATCTAGGCCTCGGATGCGACTGTCTAGGTAAGAGCCAACCGCGCAAGTGTTGTTTCATGTGAGCTAACAGTAAGTTTGCAATAATCAGGGACTATCAAATACTTTGACGGCTGGCACAATACGCAATCTGGAGAGCCTATGAAGTTACCTAACGTAATATGCTGCCATGAACAGGACGATGGCATCTTGTGGAAGCATACGAATTTCCGTACGCAGAATGCCGTGGTTACCCGATCCCGGATCCTCGTGTTACAGACTATTATTACAGTCAGTAACTACGAGTATATATTTGCCTTTCAATTTTCTCAAGATGCATCCATCAACTTCGAGGTGCGCGCAACAGGTATTTTGTCCACGGTGCCGTCGGACATTGATCTCAAGAAAAGAGTTCCCTATGGTACCATTGTTGCACCAGGAGTCTTAGCACCTTATCATCAACACCTCTTCAGCCTCCGTATTGACCCTGCTATTGACGGCCAGGTCAACTCACTGGTGATTGAAGAATCAAAAGCCCTGCCGGTCGGGGACTCGTCTGTCCATAATCCATTTGGAGTCGGTTACGTGACGGAAAGCCACGTTGTTCAGCAGGAGGGCGGGTATGATCTCGACTTCACTAAGAATCGTGTCTTCAAGTTTATCAACGAGAACAAGATCAATCCAATCACACATACGCCAGTTGGATTCAAACTTTTGCCCGCCTACAGTCAAATGCTTTTATCTCATCCAGACTCATACCATGCCAAGCGTTCCGAATTCTGTAAGCACGCCGTATGGGTTACTCGTTACGAAGACGATGACCATTTCCCATCGGGGCGGTACACCATGCAATCTTCTGGTGGTGATGGCATCGCCTCGGCCATCAACACGCGCAATGCTATGGGTACTGCACAGTCAGTGAGGAACGGGGATATCGTCATATGGCATACCTTCGGCTCGACCCATAATCCACGTATCGAGGACTGGCCGGTTATGCCAAATGAGAAGATGATGGTGGGCCTCAAACCTGTAAATTTCTTTTCTGGCAACCCAGGCTTGGATGTGGCTATTTCGACCCAGGATAAGAACAAGAGCGTCTTGTTTAATGAGGAGGATAAGACAGACGATGTCTGCTGTCATTCAAGACTGTAATTTGATTAATTTCTAAAATTCTCAAAATTCTCAAAATTCTCAAACTTCATCCAGGTAACATATTAGCCATTTTAGAGATATATCAGAAATAGAGTATGGGTAAAGGTCGTTTTTCTGCCCTTGAAATCAACAGAATGCCTCTTCGTTGATGGTGTCCGAGCGTGTCGAGTCCCTATGAGTACAGCTCATTATTGGTCAAACCATCTTTTTATGATGGTTTACCCGTTTTGCAGCTGTACAAATATGCCAAAGTTCATCGTAGTTGAGTTCGTATGTGACTGCACTGGTGAACTGCGCCACAACAAGTTCACCAATCAAGATTGACCCCGCACGAGACATCAAAATGTGGCTCGTCTTGTATTAATAAACCGCCTGATTACTCAGCAAGAACCATCCGCTACCAACGATGCTGCATGTACTCCGCAATCTGTACGAAGTAAGTGGCGAACCCCATCCATTCCCAATGCCTGTTAACCCCGCACTGATCCCAACTTTTGCATCTAACGTGATGGTTAATTCTGCCCTTACGATGCAGTAGCACAACGCGGGCATTCTTTCGATATGGCAGAACTATTGTGGAACTTGAATGGCGTCAATGGGCGTGAGGCGCTAGGGCCAAAAGTCCCAAGGTCACTCTCCTATACCGGGTAAAATGCCATCGATCGTCATCCTTGCAGCGGAACTATCTGACATTCTGAAGTTGCTGGACTTGCCGCGAGCGCCATGTCAAATGTGATGAGGAACCTGGCGCCTGTGGAGTATGTGCAGACGCAAAGCTGGCTTGCGCTGGGTATGGCGTGCGACTGATTTGGAACTCTGGGCAGAGTAGGAGGGTACGCAAGCAACGCGCAAGCCGGCGGCAGATCAAACCAGGTATGTTTGGCACTGATAACGAGGAAACGATACTAATTCAAAGGTCTTAGACATAAACCCCTACCACCTAATGACAGAAGATGAAGTTATGCAGTCCATTACACGACTCGATAGATCTGCCACCAAACCAGCTACGACTACCTCGGGTCCTTTCTCCGTTTTTTCGCTCCAGCCTCCATCTCCATCTCCTTCAGACTCAACAACCTCGGGCACTCGCGTTGAGACCATCGAATCTGGAGAGAGCCCTCCTATTCAAGAGACTCATGACGACTGCCATGAATTAGGTTTACAGCATCAAAGCGATAGTCCGGATTATGAAGTAGGAAGACAATATACCATCACAGACGATGTCTTCGAACCGCCGATCATACCGTTTATCACAGACTTGGATGCATTGTCCGATTTGCCAGACCCATTAACGAACCCAACCGATAGTCATACCAGCTATCCTGAACGGTACCAAATGGGAATATCACTCCAAGCCCTCAGCCCTGAGTCGCTTGATGAGATGCCTTTCTGTGATAATTCTGCTGACGATGAAGGAAGGGAGGCTATTGGACTTTTAGGTTTAGGTTTTTCTAACCCTCAGAAAATTACTCTGATACCGTTAGAAGTGGATGGTACGGCGCCGCAAACTCCCAGCCTATCAAATAGGATCAACCATTGGTCGAATAGCCCTTTGAATGTCGCAGAATCCTTGCGCCGAAGCACGCATTCAATGGGTATCGCTGGCAGTCTTTCCACGACCATAGTCGGAAACACAACAGCTGCCATGCTGATGCATCATTACATGAAGCATATGATACACCTGATGCAACCGGTTTTTCACCAAGGAAACCCCTTTAGAACCATATACCTTCCGCTTGCAATTGAGGGGTCCCCCAATTTAGCAGTTTCAAGTCACTCGGGTCCTCTATATTCAGCCAGTGTTACCGTTTTCCACAGTCTTATGTCCATGGCTGCAGTCCACTTGCAAAGCCTAGGATCCGGAGAATATGGTCTTCAGCAACTTGCTTGTCATCATAAGCAACGCGCTCTAATCACACTTCAAAGTGCCCTGGCAACACAATCAAGTAATTACAGGGACCTAATGACAGCCATTTTATCTCTGGTATCTGCCGATGTGAGTTTTTGCTCCATCTCCTTTCATGCCTGACCCATGCTAAGATTTAGATTATCGATGGCGGTACTTCCGACCATTGGATTCACTTAGAGGCAGCGATTCAGCTTCAAGCCTCACGGCATTATGCAAGTTTAGTCAGTCAGGAAACTCGTCAACTAAATAGTATATGCAGAATGCTACATCTTTTTGCTCAGACAGCACAGCCTCGTCCGAAACCTAAGCCGTGGCCTGGAATTGACAACGTTCCAAGCGATGTCGACTCGGACTTCTTGGAGCCTAGTATTGAATTCATCTATGGAATTACCACATCTATCGCCGGGGCCATTCTCAAGATTTACCGCCTCACGCAATACATCGCCTACTATAAAGGCCAAGAATATCCACAGGCTCTCATGCAAGCTTGCGAGACATTAGGTGACGAATTATGCTCTTGGTCAATAGATTTCGAACCGTTCTCAGCAATAGACCCAAAAGAAGAACATATGCTAAAAGTAGCGCGCGCTCAAGCCCGAGCATTTTACTACGCAGCCCTGATCTATTACTATCGTTCTGTGCAAAACTGCTCTAGGAAATGCCTTCATCTAGAGCAACAAGCCGCCATTGCCGCTATGAACGAGGCAGAAGATCTTAAACTCTCTTTTGGCGACGACAGCTCCTTGCCAGCACCAATCACATGGCCGGCATTTATTGCATCCTGCGAGGCCGTCGGCGAAGATCGTCAGGATTGGGACAAGTGGTGGAATCGAGTGCAGAAATATCGAATGGGAAATTACTCGAAACAACAAAGTATTGTTCATAGAGTTTGGGTGGACCTCGACAACAATGAGACTTTAGTCGACTGGAGAGAGTCACTTGCAGCAATGATTTTGAGAATCATTCCGGTCTGACTTGCAGCCTCTGCAGGAGAGCTTCATAAAACGAACAGTCCCTCTTATGAGTTTTGATCAGGTGATACAATATGTGTATGAGCGTGGGTGAGCTAGATGAGGTTTGAAATTGGTACAAAGACAGACTCCGCACCACTTCCACCTTTTCGCGGGTGCACCCGTGCTCATCTGTGCTCACCCACGCTCAACTAATTCAGCTAGGTCATCCGAACCAGCCATGGCCATCCAAAATCGCGGTGCATCACGTTTTATTACGAGACCCACCTCTTGCTTGTCGAGGTGGTCCCCATCACATGATTGATGCGGCTCGTGAGAGCCTCAAAATCTTAACGGCGGCGACGCTCACCCGCTAATCCGGATGGCACCGCCATGACCAGTGTCCTGCAACCCGTCCACCGAAGTAGATACCCCAAGATCCTTACACAGAAAGTTGAATGAATGGCGAAACACATTCAACCAGTCAACCTCTGATCTGCACCACACCAGATAAGACGTGATATGGCTCCTTTCAAACGCCAATTCTTTATGTTCTGCCTTCCTCTTTTCCGTCGCCTATAGCAGTCCTGATGAACTTAATATCTCTATATACCCTAACAACAATATTTCCACGCCACAAAACATATCCACTATTACTTAAGAGCTGGAGTTTTGAATCGTTTTACCACGAGTTCGTCTATGTCCACAGGTGTCTCCAGTGGTTGACCGACCTTCGCGGACCAACTTTGCATCAGTTCTAAGCAGCATAGCGGCTCTCGCACAGCCTGGAAATACCAAAAGATACCATTTTCAAAGTAAATTTGCATCTGGGCAGAATAGCTGTGGCCTTTGCCTAATATCGACTCTTCATCCCGCAACACCTTTATAAAGTTCATAAAATGGACCTTGTACACATCCCTCTCCTTAGCTGTCCAGTCCCAGGGATCAGGATTTGGTATCAACCAAGGAGGAGGAGCATTGAGGAATTGACGTGGTGCGGCGTAACAGAATTCCCAATCTATTAGCGCCTTTATCTCGAATGTTTTCGCATCCACTAATATGTTTCCAAATCCTAGATCGTCGAGAAATAACTTGAAAGGACCATTACAGTCCACAGAGTTCGTGATTTGTTTGTAAGCGTTTTGATAGTTTGCAGACAGCGGTATTCTTCATAACATTCCTCTTCGTCCGATACAGACTCGGGATTCTCACATAGAAGGCGTGTGTGCTGGCCGACAAGTTTGTTAAGGTATGCTATAGTAGTTAAGGTTCCCTTTGATCTGTAAGAAAAATTACTAGTTTCAATACGGTGACTAAATAGGGGTACAAAGAACTGTTCTAACCATAAAGATGAAGCCCTGTCAGTCTCTGACCCTCATTTATCTTCAACGTTAATGGGCCGGACCTAATATGCCAAGATCGATGGCCAAGATATTACCAGGCAACACCAGGGTATCTATTCTCCAACCAAGTCCCACCAACATCGTGGTTCTTCTCGTATATCCGAAGGTCAATAAACTCCTCCATTTTGGCATCGCGCAGGTGATAGGCTAGCATCAGACCGGCATAGCCAGCGCCGATGCAGACAAGCCTCAACTTCCTCGGAGCATACACGGGGTTTTCGAGGATGGGAACCCAGTTTGGTGCGTTGGCAGTGGTTTCTTTGATGCTGGCTACATTGCCGAACAATACGCCATCTTCGGTGGAGCTTTTCATACTTGCTACTTATAATGCGCTGGTCGAGATATTAAAAGGCCGTTTCTTCGAGCAGGTAAATGAGTTATGATGTTACGGTGTTGTATAGAGATAATTATGGCGGAGTAGTAAAGTAAAGAATAGTAGAGAATAAAGAGGAGCGAATGAGTGAAGAAGTGGGCAATGGAATTCACATCAGTCTATATAAATATTGCGTCTTGGTAGCATCTCCTGTTCTCAAGGCCAAGAACCCCTCCTCAGTTGGCGTCTCCGTTGTCCAACTCAAGGCCGCCGATCTCATTCCTCTTTGGTGCCGCAATCGTCTACTTGCAGATATGTCCTGAATCGTGTATAGCAAGGGTAAGCTAAATGTTGTTGGTACCCCGGATGTTAGGGATTATAGTGCTATTACCCCGAATCTGTACAGCAGCCAGGTCGAGATTCATATATTTGCCAATTTGGTTATGCAAGCTCTGATTAACAGTGTCTCCCCTGTGAAAAATTACGCTACAGTGGCTACATGCGTAAATACATATGCCGAAAATTCCCCATCAACCAACCCTCTATTCCTAGCTACTCTGAGGGCATTTCCCCTCGTTTCCCCAATCCCGCTTCTGACCAGTCCAAAGTGAGCCGATCAAATGAATCTGCTTCCGAGCGGAATCTGTTCTGATTGGTCCTTCGGATGTCTGTTAGTATCTTCCGACCACAGGTGCGGTGCGGAGACTGTGGAGTTCTGTCAGCTACCCCGCCAACCCCATCAGACCACTAACACACACTCCGCAGCCAACCTACAGTAAGGTCTGGGTGGAGCGCGCTACCCGAGACGTACTCCGCTATCCGGGTGACAGCTGTGGTTGGCGCGCTGGTCGTTTGCTGGTTGTGGGGAGCATGGTGGGGAGTAGTGTGTCCGGAGGTGCACGGCCATCCGGTGCCGGCGGGGAATTTGGCAAATGTGGAGAAGGGACGGAAAGACGGATGTCCACGCCCCCCAAGTTGTTGAGTAGACATGTGAATATTGGGAAGGAGCTGCGGTGCACTACGACGACCACAGTGTGGATAGCTCTTGCTGCTACTCACACATAAGGTGTATCCGTTTGTTTCCTGCGATCCTTCCCTTCTCGTTTCAATCTCTTGCAACGAATACGCATACAAATTATCACTTCCAAAGCATCAGGAACAGCTATAATCATGGCACAAGAAAACTTAGCTCCGTACGCCGCAGAATGGCTTGAGGTTCGCCTTTATTCTCCACATATGCTCTGCGCGACCTCTACTGACCCGAGAGCAACAGATGGAGCAGAAGTTGGGCGGGAGGAGTGTGCTCAAGGGCACTATCGAGGAGCAACGCACCCAGTTTGCAGGTCTCGGCGCTGCTCTGGCACCACTTGCGCCTCAGCTTCCAGGTATTCTCGACATTGAGGATGTCATGATCTCGGACACGTTACGTGTGCGTGTATATTCTCCTAAGGAGGGGAAAGGCAAGCTGCCGTTTGGGTTATAGTAGGGCGACTATCACCAACAGCGGCTTCTACTGACACATCTCAGCATGCACTGTGGTGGATTCGTGATGGGAGGTATTGAGGCTGATGATTGTAAGTAATCTATTCGCAGACAATTGCTGGTGGTCTACGACTTGGAAACCCAGCAGTAAGTCTCTTGGTTTCTACACTGACCAACAATCCTAGATTTCTGCCGCGTGGTCTCAATGTCCGCACCATGCGTCATAGTCTCCGTCGAATATCGCCTTGCACCAGAGAATAAATATCCCGCAGCCCACGACGACGGCCACGTAGCATTCGAATGGGTAAGCAGTAACCTCAGACTACTAGGTCATTTGCACTTCTAAACTCAAAACACAGGCATATGCGAATGCGTCAAAATACGGCGCATCCTCCTCAAGGGGTTTTACCATTGGCCAGTCAGCCGGCGCGAACATGGCCATTTCCCTTGCCCTGCGTGTAAAGCAATCATCGCAGCCAGACCGGGTCAAGGGCGTCGTTGCCCTCGTCCCACCAACAGTCGTCTCGTCCGCAATCCCAAAGGAACTGGCAACCCATTTTAATGGTGATAATAATTTAGATTCGGCTATTATTGATAGCACTGCTATGGATCTATATCTCTGTAAGATCGCCTATATCGCCATTCCTAGATGATATAGATTACAGCTCACAATCTAAATAGCTTCCTACGCCCCCCCGCCCTTAGAACCAGGGTATTCTGTGCTCCTGAGCCCAAAGCTCTCGCTTTTGCCGCTCACATACCTAGCGGTATGCGGCAAAGATCCCCTTCGCGACGACGGGCTGGTGTTTGAGAAGGCGTTGAAGGGTGCCGGCGTGAACACTAAAATTGACTATTACGAGGGTTGGCCACATATGTTCTGGATTATCCCAGGATTGAAGAAGGGTGATGAGGCTATTAAGAACATAGTGACAGGTGTGAAGTGGGTGATTTCTAGCCTTTAGGTATAAGGTTTACTACTCTGAAACTAAGTACGTTAGTACGTCAGTGGTAGCCTTACGAAAGTAATATAGATAGAATATCATAACTTACTTACTTATCGTAGTGTATGGGGTTTTGCATCGTCGATTCCTACCCAAGCCCTGATGAACGTGTTCTACAACCCGAAACCCGCACGGCCAATAGTCTTCCTGAGAGCCGTAACATCTAAGGGCTAACAGAAGCGTTATGGCTTATGTGGTATTATGGGCCATAATTCCTATACGTGCGAGAGGCATGAGGAATCAATTACAATTGAATAAGGGTCATTATGTAGGGTGGTAGTGTAGTAGTAGGCAGTAATAGTCAGATTTTTGTGTTTTAGTAGGCAACTCGCTTGTGAAATACGTTAGTGATACGACAGTAAACTAGCGTACCTTTGTACCACACCAGAGATACCACGCTAAACACAAGCTTCCGGTTCCCCAAAGCTTAGGCGGAGACTAGTAGAAGCTTGGCCATTACACAGCTGTCACATATAACTGTGCTCGCGATTACGTGAATGTATACTTAAATTGAATACTCTGCTCTCTACGTAGTGTAGGAAAGCTCCTCTTTATAGAGAAGAGCTTTCCTAAGCGAGCTCGCAAGCTTGAGTGAAGCGTAGTGTGCGTTATAGGGGACCGCCGGTTTAGAACCGCCGGTTCTAAGACTTTCTAGACCAGACCGCAGTCCGGTCTGGAAAAGTCGGGCAAACTGCCTAGACTGCTGTGGTTCCCTAACAGTTGCTTGGCAGTGCAGTCACATGTATGAGGCACGTGAGTGATACGTAGCTTGAAAATTGTTGGGAATGAAGATCGGGC
>KV459555.1:0-15802 GCA_001662645.1 Pseudogymnoascus sp. 03VT05 | reverse complement strand
TACTTGCAAAATCCTCAACAAACAGCACTTTATGAGCCGTGTAGAAGAAGGTGGAGCGTCTCATTCCCCGCAAACGGAACCACCACATCCTGCCAAGCACAACATTCGAGTCAACACCCGACTGTCACTGCGACCTCCAGGAATTTTAAGAAACGGTGCATACTACGCCTGAACGAGCCTGCAATGGCAGTCTGCAGGAGAGTGGAATGAGATTGGATCTATATGATTCTGTTATGTAGATCTTTGAGCTGTTCCCAGGTCTTTTTGAGGTAGAAGGATCCTCAACGTTCGTCAGGCTGCGGAGGGCTGGAGAGCTGAGATGGGTAATCGACTAGTGCTGTGAAGAATAGATTAGTTCCACTACCGTGAAAAGCAAGTCACGGGTTCGTGGAGATTGAAGGCAGAGTGACTATTGCTGCGAATTCTACAAAGTGGCTCTGTCTTCGGATTTCGCACAGCAGGGAGATTTAGAGCTCGCGGTTACAGTTAGATCTTCAAAACAGTGTAAATACTTTTTACTGTTTCTATGCTTGTGTACGAGGATCAGAGTGTTGTACAAATGTTTAGATTGAAGCTAAGTGATTTTCCTTCGTTATTTATCCTAAAAGAAACGTTTAATTCTGCATCTTCATAAATCCCGAGAAGAACGTATCCATATCCTGAACATCCTCAAGCTCTCCTACCCACGACACATACTGATCCGGACGCAGGATAACTGCACAGCCCTTCTTCTTGTCAACACCGTAGTTCTCATAGGCCTGTCCGTGGCCCTCGTGGTACGAAATGTCGTCTACGTAGATCTTCCAGTAGTCCCAGCCGTCACGTTTCGAGAATGGGTGAAAAATATCGTGGAAATCGTGGAGCTCGGTGGACGCACGTGGCGCGCTGTGGATGGTCAAGATCTCGATCACAGAGTTGATCGACTTGCCAGCGGGAGTGAAGCGCGAGATAAAGGAATCTTTAGCCGCGAGGGTCTCGCCCAACTTCTGCACTCGGCTCATCTGTGCCTTGTCCGAAACATCGCCGGCGAAGACGACGAGTCTCCACTGACCAGTGCTTCGTAGGATCTCCTGGAAGTGCCATGGCCGAGCATCGGACTGATTGAGGACCTTGAAGCTGGGCATTCGCATACCGAGCTTTACATTGGTAGCGAGCTGTTGCTTGCTGACAGCGCGTTTTGAATTGATAACTCCCACGTCAGTTCCGTCGCCCTGATCAATACTGCTACCGTCCTTAGCAACAATCAAACTTGCTCCGTAGTCAACAGCCACTCCACTAGCAAACAGGTTGCCCTTCTCGAAGGCGTTCTTGAATTCCTCCATGCTGATACCGGCCTCATCCATCATATCCTTGGCTGGACGTCCAGAGAAGAGACGGGAGAACTTGTGGTCGAATGCAATCAGATCTTGTGCGATACGTCTCCTCTCCGATTGGTACGTCTTCAAAATGCGTCGGTCTGCGGTGCCTTTCAAAACCGCTGAGATCTTCCAGCATAGGTTGTAGGTGTCTTGCATGCTGACATTCATCCCCTGGCCAGCCTTTGGAGAATGGGTATGAACCGCGTCACCGGCAAGGAAGATACGCTCGTTCTTGGAGAAGTTGGAGCCAACTCTTTGACCAATCTGATATGCTGTCCACCAGTCACAGTACTCGTAGCTGAGCTTGTACGGTGCAAGCGTGCGGTTGGCACACTCTAAGATCATGGCCGGGGTGATATTGGTTCGGTCGACGGGCTCTCCTCCCTTTTCAGTTGTGGTCATTTGAATGTAGAGGCGGACAAGTTTGTTTTCACGTGGGATGACCATAACTGATCCAGAATTTGCCGAGTGAATGGCGCATCTCTGGCGAATGTCAGGGAAGTCAGTGATTGGGACAATATCCAAAACACCCCAAATATAATCAGTTTGTTCACCATCGAGAGTGTATCCAAGCTGCTTTCTCGTCCAGGAGTGTGCACCGTCGCATCCTATCATATATTTTGCCTGAATGGTCTCTTGTGTGCCTACCTTGTCGTTGGCGGCCATGTTCAGGAGTTCTTCGGTATCATCTGGAGCCATGTTGCTACGGTAAAGACCATCGGAGGGTGCTGCTCCGCATTTTGTTGCATTGCTTTGTGGAGGATTGATTTCATCCTCCGTTAGATGCTGAAGGGTGACTTTGATAGGATAGGCATCATCATCTTCCGCCTTTGACTCATCAAATGTTAACGACTGGGGTAACACGCCGCGTTCCACGCGAATATCGCTGTGCTCTTTGAGCGAATCGAGGAAGAAGCGCTCGATACGGCCTTGGTGAAGAACGAGCTGTTGAAACCTCGAAATACCGGGGATGGTATCTGGGATGCGATCTGAGCGCCGGATGACACCACCCTGTCCGGGGTTCCACAGGCAGATCTCGAGCATATGGTTGCCCTCCTTCCATGCGCGGTCGGCAAACTCGAAGGAATCGAGGATCTCTAAGGTCCTACACTGCAACCCATCGGCCTGGCCGTTATAGATCTTGGTGCCACGCTTGTCGACGATTCTGGCCTTGATTCCACACCGCGCGAACCAAGTGACAGCCATCATGCTAAAATATCCCGTCAATCAAATGTTCTTTGTATGAAAGTGATTGCAATCGCATTGTCACCCACCCAGCTGGGCCAGCACCAACGACAAGGACATCCACCTTGGAGTTGTCGCCGGCATTTGTTATGGAACCCATGTCGACTGTTGCACTGTTGGATTTGGAGTAATGGATACTCTCGTGTGTTGAATAATAGACGCAGACAAGATTCTGCAGAGCGCACGAGTTGTCTTGCTCCTGAAGAAGCTGAGAAAAGCAGTAATATGTAGTGTGGTGATGAGGAATAGATTAGGAATGAGTATAAGAAGCATGATGAAGAGTAGGCAGGTCGAGTAGTTTTAGGGTACCTTTGATTCGAGGACTGCGGAGTGGAGGTTATTGTGGTGGGGTTAGCACGGGGTAGCTTTACAACAGCACACTTGTGGTTAGAAGGCACTAGCAGACATCCGAAGGACCAATCAGAACACATTCCGTTCGGAAGCAAAATCATTACAACGCCACATCGGCTCAAAGTTGGAGTCCCGGGACTGGTCCGAGCGCGAATGGGGAATGGAGGATGGGATGAGGGAAAATGATACTTTACATCCGGGGTATAGCACTATAATCCTGAACATCCGGGGTATAAACGACAATTAGCTTGTATGTACTCTAGCTGCGTCAGGAACGTAGCCCCAAAGTGCTCACTGAACCACCCATCCCGCCCCGCTCACCTGTACATGTACACACCGTAGCAAAGCCCCATCACCATGTCAGGAAACCGGCATGAGCTATCCCCATGCTCTTGGGTCCGCCACCCGGCAAACCTCCTGCGGCTGGTAGCACTTCCAACACGCCTTGTACCGCTCCATCCACTACTTCCCCTCTTTCTTCCGTGTCTGATGCGCCTCGTCCTTTGCTTTAATCCATTCAGATCGTCGCCCACATTGACTTCCGGTGTGGTTAAACTTCCGGCCCTCAACTCCGCAGTAGAGACAGCTTCCCCTCATTACCTCCAATCCTCTCTCGTATCCCTCAAGCACCGCATCACGTACGTGCTCTTGCCGTAGTACCTCTTCCGGCCCGGTGAACTCCATCTCCGCCACGTCTGCCAACCCAAACGGTACATCCGCAGGTCGCCCTTCATCATGACCTTTGCCGCACACTTGGCATGGTTCTTTACCTTCCATACACCATCGCCAGTTATACCGAGCATCTAAGAACTGGCTGAGGACACTGCGGCTACAGTGCTGTTGCCTTAGGTACACCTGCATTGCTTCTCGGTCGGGGGAAAACGCCCGCTGGTCTGCGCCTTCCACGTCGACCAAAGGAGAAATTTAGGTTTATTATACAATCTGCGAGCAACAGCTACTAGGTCGGCCTCGAAATACGCTCCCCTTCTTTGAACATGACCCCGCTTAGAACCATCGAGCATCCGTAACGAGAGCGACTCAGAGGCCCCTCACCGCCGCTTTCCCTAGAGGACATGATCAACCCGAAAGAACGTGTGCCAGGTCAAGACAGCTCGCTCTTAGCATCCATAGTCACCCCGCCGACAAAACCAGAGAAAATTTGTAGCTTGCGGCAAATGTCTTCTGTGAGCGTGCCACCAGCCGAGAGTAGCAGCGACTTTACAGATTTAGCTACGGACTTGCGAGCAAAGGCACAGATGATCACGGATACAGTGACACTAGGAGATTCGTAGAATTTCTTTAACTATATGGAGACCCCTCGTCCCTTTGTAACTAATTATATTAATGCTAAACTAAATTCAGGCCCCGATGTACCTTCAATCTCACCCTCAGAAAATAGACCCAAGGATCTTATTCTTTATAAAAGTAGGACATTTTTATCTTCTTTACTTAAACCTAAGATTGGTGGATTTGCATCCGAATGACCTTTTCCTTCCCTATCGTCATTACTCTTTTATCTCCGGGAGCTGAGCTATTGTAGATTCACGAACTTATGATGCGGGTGGGAAGAGGGTGAAGGGGAATGCGGGGTTGAAGGCGAGGCAGCCGATATTCTACAGAGGCCGAAGAAGAACCAGAAATATGATGCTGGCTCAGCAAATGATCTACCAGATTGGCGCAGAGGATCTAGCCTTCCATCACTCATTCGTGTGTTGTACGAGTACCCTTTTCCCCTCCCCTCGTCGTTCTCTATCCCAACCCCTTTCCTATCACTCTCCCTAATTTCCTCTCCAATCATCACCATCACCATCACTAAAATCACCCCCCTCCTCTCCTCCGCCGGCCATGCCTGCCTAACCCTTGACACCCACGGCTCCGGCCTCTCCCCCTGCACCGGCGCAGGAAACAGCATCAGCTTCATCGCCGCCGACGCGCTCGGCCTGCTCGACACCATCACCATCACCGCGAACGTTGTCCTCGTCGGCCACAGCATGGGCAGCATCGTTGCCACCCACCTCGCCACGACGGCCCCCGCACTCATCCGCGCCGTCGTCCTGATCGGGCCCGTCAATCTCAACCCCGGTGCCGCCGACGTCTTTAGCAAGCGCATCGCCGTTGTCGAGCGAAGTCAGCATTCCTTCCCCCGCACTGCTTTGCTCTGCTCATATTAACAAACACTCCCAGAAGGCATGGGCCCCCTCGCCGCCACCATCCCCACCGCCGCGACCGGCTCGCGCGCCAGGACCCTCGTCCATGCCTTCGTCCGCGCGCTGCTCCTCGGCAGCGACCCGGCGGGTTACGTCTCGCTGTGCCACGCGATCGCGGAGGCGGTCGTGCCGGCCTGCGCGGACGTCCGCGCGCCGCTGCTGGTTCTGGCGGGTGGGGAGGATAATTCGGCGCTGCTGGAGGGCGTGGAGGCTATTATGGAGGGCTGCGGGAGTGCGAATAAGGAGATGAGGATTTTGATGGGGGTGAGCCATTGGCATGTGCTGGAGGCCTGGGAGGAGGTGGGGGAGATTATTGCGGGTTTCCTAAGGGGGTTATGATGGATATCTATCTACTCCATGAAGCCATACAGACGTAAAATTAAAATGAAAACAAACTTTCCATCAAATTATCTGTGCAGATTGTGGTCATTGACTCTCTTTTATCCTCTACTTGCTCCCGCATTCAAGAAGACTTGATAGAACCCCAGCCGCCTCCCTGCCTCCTCCCCCTCAAACTCCGCCTTCGCAACTCACCTCACGATCCCCTTCCCTCCCGCTCGAAACTCATACGCCACCTCTCCCTCTAGCATGTACGTCTGCGGCTTCTCAGGCGAGGTGTAGAACGTATACGTGTGCCGCCTGCTGCTGATCGCGCTCCACATGCTCTTGCGAAGCTCGAGGATTTCTGTCGCCTGTCAGCCTCTGTGTCATTGCGATTTTGGTTTCTTGTTTGGTTCTGGGGAGGGAATATACCATCCCGTCCAACGGCCGTCTTGTCGCCCATGATCAGCTTCGCATCGTCGGCGTAGAAGGTCCTGTGGCGCTCGTGCGCGACAGTCCCGTCCGTCATCGGATAGGGCGTAGAAGGCCTTGAACCAGTCTCCAATGTTGGCTTCCATTGTGCGTCGTCTTCCGTCTTTCTCTGTCTTATTTTAACACAAGTTCAGGTTGCAGAACAAGATAGAGTTTGAATTGCAAGCTTGGGGGCGGCAATATGGGGAGGAATTGGAGAGAAGATGATAAACCCGGGGGGGTACATTCAGCTCTGCTCCGGCTTGGAAGGGAGATTAGAAATCCAGGGTCCTGGCCTGATGTCATCGTCCTGCAACGCTACATTCTCAGCATCCTTCGTGTTTCCCCGCCGTGGGGAGCGCACAGTACGGATCCTACCTTTCCCATTTCCCATTTCCGGATTCTGTGGTTGGTGGAACGCCCTCTTTCTCCGTTGTTCCTCTATGCGGCTTCAGTGTCTCGGTTCCTGAGCCGACGACGAGATTCCGATTAGCCTCGACAAGATTAAAAGAGCCGAACGTACTGCTACAGTCAAACACCGTTATAACGATTCTCGATTTAGCGATAACTTCGTTATTGCGACATTTTTCCTGGTCCCAACAACACCACCATACAATTACCGATACTCACGATATCGCAGCTTCCTTTCCTGAATATCGCTATATCCGTGCTAACGTCCGCCTACTTACGGCTCAAAATGACGAAACGATTTGCAATAACTATTGAGCAACGCCGTGCTCTACGTAAGTGGGCACATCAACAACACCCGAAGCCTTCTCAAAAGTAATGTATCGAATTGTTCTCTCAGAACTACGGCCATAAACTTAGTTAGTCGACAGTTTCTAAACTATTCAAGCTATAGGATCACGACTACAAGTTGGACAGTAGCTAGAAGTAGAGCGACTTCTTATTGCATGGCAGCAACGAATTCAATCACGCGGGGGGTTTTACAAGCGGTAATATACTACAAGAAAAGGCTCGAGAGATTTGGCAACAACTACCAAACGACGATAATCTACTATGCCTAGACTTCTTGACTAGCTAGCTCCATTGATTTAAAGCACGATATCACATCAAAGTCATATAAATCATAGTAAAGGCGGTTCTTGCCTAGAAACAGCAGAGGAGGAAATGAAGGCTCTACGAACTATCGCTAGTGAATTTCAAGAGGAGGATGTTTATAATACAGACGAGACAGGCCTATATTAGAAGATGATGCCCTCTTAAGGGCTTGCAACCAGTGTGGTAAATAGTATAATACGGCCGTATTACGGGATTTTTTTTTGCTTGCTGTACGTATACGGTATTATCAAAAAAATCCCGTACTGTATACAGGATTTAAAAGGAATATTATATTACAGCTATATATGCGGCCGTATTTAAACTGTATTGCACTAACCTAATTAGACAGAAATGAGGCTTAAATTATAGCTATTCTGAGGTTCCTGTACTAAGTCCTGTTTCTACATCAACCCAACTAATATTATCTTTCCGTAACCATGATTTAAGACACTCAATCGCCTTAATCGCCTTAATTCCTAGCCTAGCCATACAGTCTGTAATTTTAATCCACGTGTAACGCTAGCTTCTAACAAATAGAAGTTATAGAGGTTTTGTTAGTTTAACTTGTTAGAGGAGGCAGGGGATTAGATATAAAGGCTTTTATAAAACATATTACTAGCATATAACAAATACTATATTAAGTTGAGTATAAAGGTCTTATTTAAGGAATAACTATCTACTTATATAGTAGTGTTATGCTAAAGGGAACTATATAGGACTATAGGAACTCTAACAGTTCTAATAGTCTTTATAGTTCTACCTTTATAAGGAACTATAGGAACTATAACACAGTTCTAACAGTTCTTATAGTTCTACCTTTATAAGGAACTATAGGAACTATAATAGTTCTAACAGTTCTTATAGTTCTGTCCTATAAGAAACTATATAATAAAGCCACTTCTCGGGGTCGGAGCTGCTGGATTTGGCAGGGCGCGGTTGCTGCTTTACGCACCCTTTACCTCCACGCTAAACCCAAATGCACGTGATCGCAGACCGCATCACAGCCCCACGTCGGTTACCCTTCGAACGGTTCCTGGTTCCTGGTCCCTGTGGTCTACTTTCTGCGTTCCGTTTCTCTCTTTTCTGCTCGCCCCAAGGTACCGCCCACTGGCCCTCATAATCATGAGGGCCACACGATGTACCACCCGGTCGCTCGGGCTGGCCACTTGTTTAAATACCTTGCTATCCCCTGGCCTACGTCGAGCACCACCTACCTCTGCCTAAAGTTTGCCCTCTAACACCCTCGAACAAGTCAGCCTGATAGGTATTCGTCTGAAGGCAGGCCCTTCGCGACTCAGCATTCGGAGCTCTGCGTTCATCTCATTATCCTGAGTCGCCCATCATGTCCACCAAAGGAATCAGCAACCGGCAACTGCCTACTCCGAAGCAGAACATGATAAGCTTCGTCACTAAACGGACGAGACATGCTGAACAGCCAAAGAAGCCTAAGCGTACCGCCGAGGACTACCGGGTTATGGGACGAGAGCTCAGCACCAAATCTCAGAAACCCAACGATGCTGAAGCCACGAAAGAGAATGTCCGAGGCATATGGCGCAAGTGGTCTAAGTAAGTCGAAAACGTCCCCTTCAAGGCTCCTATCACTTACTCGAGATAAGGTTCTGCGCTTTTCGTGGTGTGGACGACGTGCGAGGAGCTATTCAACAATGCGATAAACCGACGACTATGTTGTTCCTATGCTTCATCTGCGAGAATGATAAAGTCAAGGCGTTCAACTCCGTCCACCAGTACCTGCTGCAGTTCAAACAACTCTATAATCGGGTCAATGGGCGTCACATGGATACAAACGATGCAAAAGAGGTGTTTAAGGTATGCTTTATATTCAATGTTACTTATGGAAGACACGACACTGACACCGTTCTTGTAGTATCTAGATACGACCTTGGCAGACGAATTCAAACTCAGACGGACGATGAAGGCCAAACCAGTGTTGGGAGCAGACGATATCCTTCTCCTCCTCACTCACCTCTGGGCTCGGGATACCTCCGTATTTCCGACTGAGGACCAACGGTTAACGACCGCAACAATAATGCTCCTTTCTATCTATACTGGTTGTCGACCTGCCGAGCTGGTTGACGCTTTAAAGCGTGCAGGCGGAAAGACGACCTCTCGCAAACGCCCACATATAGAAGTCTGGGATGCCGTTAATGACTTGGATGAAGATGAGTGTGTAGATGAGGGAGAGGGATTAGATGAGCCGAATTATCAAGGGCGAGCACCATGGGATAATAAAAGCGATTCTGAATATAACGATGATTACTTCGACCCTGACAATGTGGAACGGAAATATAAGAGTTTATGCTATGAGGACATCCGTCTCTGGATTGTTCGGAACCCTACACAGAGAGAACGAGACCTCCTAGGCATGGAGATCACTTTCTCCCATCACAAAGGTGCTGATAGGAAACCGAAACCGTATGTCCCTCCACAATGCCTCTCCCTTATCCCAACTAACTTCACGACTTTAGCACGACTTTCCTCTTTCATGAAGAAGCTCTTCCCATACTCTGCCCTATTAGCCATGTCTTGGCTATCGCAATAAAGGATGGTGCAATTGAGGTTGAAGGCTCGTCGCACGCAGAGCCTTTGTTTACAAGTAATCTGCAGCACCCTACGAAAGCCGTATTGATTCACTGGAAGCCAGAGATGCTTAAAAGGCCTCTATTTCGTCAGGCGGTGCGCTCGTGCGATTTGTTCCGTACGTCGGAGTGGAAGGCTCTACGCTACTCGACCTACGCTTACTACCTTGATCGTCTCGGCTGGGCGACTGGTTTTGAGCAGAAGTTGACGAGCTACTGTTTTCGCAGAGGCACAGGAAACGCTGTTGATGGTAAACTTCTCACTGACCATAGCTTGCTTTAACTGACGATTGCGTAGGGGCTGCGACGACAGCAGTTCGCGACCAGATACTAAGACACAATCCCCAGACTGGCGTCTTTTGCGGATCATACAATAATGAGAAGGTCAGGTTTATCGTTCAAGATGCAGTGCTAGACCAGCCTACCGATTCTGGCTTTCTCCGGGCCTTTACGCACATGAGTCTCACTTGTGATCCCCGGGCGCCTCAGACAGTGCCGGACGACGTTCGCGATGACCTACCGCCCAATCCAGAGCTGGTGCAGCTGAAGCTTGAGCAGCAAGAGCTTCGCTTGGAGCTGAAGCGTTTGTATGGACACGCATTTGTCCAAGGTTCAATTGGCACAGAAGCTGGTGAAGAATATCGTCATTTAAATCGACAGATTGCTACAGTAACTAAGACGTTTGAGCAAGAGCTCAAGAGGGAGTACCGCCGGGACTACTTCTATCGTATCCACAACGAAGAACTTGAGAAGATCCTTAAGAAGGTCACAGTCGTGACACCGACTTATGTTGAGCCTGTCATTAAGCACCAGTTGCCGGAACGGACCCAGCTTCAAGATATCATGTGCGACCTCTCTAAGAACCTCAATCCACGTGACATTGTTATGCGACGGATTCACGCCATCGACACAATGGTCGCACTATCTCGTCGCCAAGAAGTCCAGTGTCATAAGTCGCAGCTGAGCAAATCGTCCTCGGGATCTTCTCTTGGAGGGTCCCCCGTGCCGAAGGAAGAATCGCCTGTTCCTAATACTTTCCCCCTGATCTGCAAGAAAACCCAGTGCATATTCTGCATTGGCGACGATCGCCAGAGTTACGATAGGCGGATGCGCACATTTTCGAAACCCGACAAGATGAAGGACCACGTTGAGAGGCATCTAGAAAAGAGGACAGCAGGAAAGTATGAATGCTGCCATCCAGTTTGTAAGGCCGAAGGACTACTTCTTGACAACATTATCCTTTTTAAGAATCATGTGGAGATGGTGCACGGAATTAGACTTCGAGACGAAAAAGATACATCTTGAACAACTGGTCCTTGTGACATTGTTCGTTCTGAGAGACTCCGTAACCATTGCCTTCTGCCTTCATTCTGCAAGTATGTAGTGTAAATACTAGGACATCATTCTAGAGGAATACAACTAATGCAGCTCCTCTATGTTGAATGAACATGATAGTCTCACGTGATACGCAACCGATGAGGAGGCCATTAAGTGTCTATATTTGTTTTGAACCTCCAGGCGAAACAAGGTGTGGACACGGCAAATCTGCCACGCCACCAAGAAGGTAAATCTAACGTGCATCCCTGCATCGAGACGCACCCCATGACGAGACAAGCTATTGGTACACGCGGCCCCAAGTCAGCATACTCTACTGAGACACAGCATCTGTAGGGTTAAGTTAGACTACTATTGAAACTACATTGACTCAGAGATAAGTAGCTTACGATTTCAGAAATAGCAGCAATCTGCTGGTTACCACCTGATGATACATGTGGCTTAAAAAAGCTGTAGATAATCATTGCTAATTCGTACGACCATATTTTAATCGGCCACCTCCTTAATGCAATCTTGTTTGGTGGTTCTACTTCTCCTCGGTCGGCCTAATTCTTTCTCAGCGCATCAGTCACTGCCTGCGCGATGTGCCAGTTTGCCTCAGTCTTCGGATGAAACATCTTGAGATAGTTCACATCCAAATCAGTAATTGTTATCGTTCCATTAGAATTGGCAGTAATCGTTGCTCCAGCACCCTCGTTGTCAAGGAAGTCCTGTGATGTAATAGACCCATTCGAGATCCCAATAGCCATGTCACAAAGCATCTCTGACGCCCAGTTTCCATCCGATGCCTCAATGCTATCACTACAAGTGGCACTGTTATACGTCGACAGCGCCCAATCGGAGGGCGCATCGTCCTCTGACTTCGGAAGAGCGAATGGGTATCCTGGCACATTATCAGGACCCTTCTCATAAAAGAAGGCAACTGCATTCTGTGCTGACCCCTTCAGCGGCTCGCTAACTGACTTCTCGCAGAATCGTTTCCCATCATATAATTTTAGCTTGTCAGGCGAGACAAATACAACCTTTGGATATGGGAGAAGCGCATTGTACCTATTAATTGCGAATTCGATCTGGTTATTAACATCTACCGACAGCTGATTGAGTTGGTTGCGGAGATTTTGTGTGAGGTACTCTCCAGCATACCAGTACTCGTGAAACCAGCAAGTATTACAAGTGCTATCAACACTTGTAAAAAACTTCGGGTATCCAGTCCAATAGACGACGAAGCGCGGTTTGTATACGTTGGCCTTGGCTACAATCTTGTCCATGACGTCGCTCACTAGTTCTCCAATAAAGCTGTTGGAATCGAGAAGGTTCTTCGCTTTGGTAATATCGCTCTGGCACTCGTCTCTACTCTTATAGCCCATGATGCAGTGCGATACGATGTTTCCGAAGCCAAGGTCGTTACCAGTAAAGGAACATGTCCCGATATCAGACGAGCTAGGAAGCCACTGAGAGAGTTGATTCGTGGCTGTGCCATCGATAAACTGCTGCGCAGTTTCACCTGAGCAGGAAAGAGGTTGAAAGTCAGTCTGGACGTTGTGGCTAATCTGAATAATGTTATCGAGAATAGTCGGATACCCTCCTGACCCCCGAGCGCAGGTTTTAATCTTATCGTAAGGCTTTCCGGCACCAATGCCTGCAGCATACGAGTCTCCGAAAGAGACCCAGCCTTCAGTAATGGGGTATGGATCAACCGTTAGGTCGACACTTTCGCTGCTCTCTAGGTAAGTTGCAATTGCTGTCCACCACGGATACACCGTCGCTTGCAGATGGTCGGCGGCGTACTTAATGTCGTTCTAGTGATTACTTATAGCTGGAGTTAGGACCTCGACAGACCCAATAGTGACTAGATGATTAAAAAGTAGCCCGCCGACGTTGTAGATGTTGACAAGTCTCTGCTGGCAGGTGTTTGAGTCAACGCAGTCTTGGTTGTAGCTCTGAAACCACGAGTAGAGGCCTGCGCCGTCAATGAAGACATTCTCAGACCACTGAATGATAATAGCCCAAGCGACGTTGCATGTTATCGTATCAGAGCCACATGTGTTGAATAATGGATCTCCATTCCATAATGGACTAAAAGGAGCAGGAGCCTGAGTGTACGCAGCCCCTTGATAATCTAAGACGTTAGCAAAGTTCCATTGTTAAATAATATACGTACATGGCGACTCGGTCTGAATTATACTCATATAAATGTTGCTTGCATTAATAGCATTATACTGATACATTACACTGTGCTCTGAAGCAGTGCCACGGAACCATGATGGCCCTTGGCTTTGGATCAACATACCCCGGCCGAAGTAGACGTTTATCTGGTTTGACAAGTCGGAGGCAGGATTATCAATGTCATGATCTACGACGTTAGCTTAAATATATAAATGGTTAAAAAGCACACACCTGCAACCCAAGCCCACATATTCTCGAAGTAGCTTGAACTGTTAGATAATTCGCCATTATTAGAGCCTTACATACCCGTTAGAATCTTGTGTCATTAAGAGCATGATTGACCCCGCAATGCAATTGGGATCAATGCTGCCGGTGAGCTTTGGGCATTGTGCACTCTGCAGATTAGTGCCTTTGGCACCACCGATTCGGAAGTGGCAGTCTAATGGTCAGCCTATAAGTTAACTCTCAATGCGGGTATCAACTCACCCCACAGCCCTACAGAGCCTTGAGTTGCGGCTTTAATATTCCACTGGACAAGAACCAAGCCAGGCAGAGCTCCTTGGGATGTAAATAATAGATTCTGCATCTCGACCATTCCAGATTCGCCTTGTCCCACTGTAATCATCGGTTGCGGGTTGAACTCATCTGCAAAGTTCTGGCCATAGGCAACAAACTGCGACCATGATTCACCAACGATGATGGAGTTGTTAGGGATCTATCATAATCAGTTAGGAACAAAATGGTGTAGACGACGTACTAATATAGGGGCAGAAATCATGTACGACCCAGCGGGAACGTATAAGATACAGTTGTTCTTCGCGCAGTAAAACAGCATAGTTTGAAGAGCAGCTGTATCATCTGTAACACCATCACCTAAAACAAATTAGCTAATGTGGGTAAATTGCCTAGGACATACCCTTTGCTAACGCCCTCGCATTAAGAATAGATGAAGCGGAGATTCCTTGGTACGTCGGCTTACTACACATAGTCAGTAGGGCCACGTTTACTCAATCCAAACTTACAATCGGCGATAGAACGAGCCTTGTTGCGGTGAAGAAAAGGCATCCGTAACAGTGAGAACTTCTGGTCTAGGTATATTAACAAAAAACAGCCCGTCATGCGTGGCACCATCTGCTTCTAGATCTCCTATCTGCCAAAATTGAATGACCGAATTCGAAACATTTTGCACAAGGCCAGTGCCATCCGGGAAAACAATAAAGTTTGTGTCTCCAACAAAGTGAACATTGTTTAGAGTGAGCACCGTGGTCCCTTGTTCTCCTGTACTCCCAGCAAAGCTGTACGTCAGGATAGCGACAAGGCATTTAACGAATGCGCTGTCAACGATCATAACGGAGCCAACTGGGGAGGCTGAATTAGAGCCCGGCGGAGTTAAGTTTATGCCGACGTCGCAGTCTTCGAGGACTAGGCGGGACCAGGACTACATAGTTAGTACTTATCGTTGTAAACTTCCAGAAACTCACCCAAGCCCAATCCCAGATGATACCAATACAATTCTTAGCGCCGACAATATTAATGTCGCCAACTGAGTACTGCTGGTTACCTCCAAGAAACCCGTACAGCCCCCCTATCATGGAGATGGCGCTAAACCAGCCGCCACTGCCGTTTTCCGCAACTATCTTGGTAAGCGGCGTGGACAGGCTATCATGAGGTCCTAAGCTTACAAATGCCAACTTGGGTTGACGACGACTTATCCGTCATGTAGATTCTAACATTTTCAATACTTGTGGCTTGACCGACTTGCCAGTGAATACCCTTGATATTTTGCATTGTTGCAAACCGAAGATTTATATCTAAATTCCGAATTTGATGATAGAAGTTGGCCTAATAGTTAGAGACGTCTACATATAACAATTAGAAACTCACCGTATTAATGTACCACTCTGTCGTTCCATCAGCCAGATAGACGTCACTGCTAATAACCCCGTTGCCAGTGAATGTAGTCGCAGCTTCGATGACGGGAGAATTGCCATCAGAGTTTATCTCACCAACAATTTGGGTGTTATAGTAGGAGACGATGCTACTGCTCACTCGATAAGTTCCAAACGGAAAATATATGACTGCGCCCTTTACTGTCGACCCAGCGCAGTTTGCGCCACAACGGTTTCCATCAGACATAGCTTTGTTAATGGCAGCGGTATCGTCCGCCACGCCATCCCCAACTGCGCCGTAGTCCATGACGTTACGCCAGACCTATTAATTAGCATAATTCACCAACAAGGCAACAAAACCTACTTACCACATAACTTGAGTCGCCACCAAAAGGCTGAGATCCATGCTGCATCTGAGATAGCCATGAGTCATCATTGGCCCTCTTAACATTTTTGGGGCCCTGGAAGTTGGTGTCTGAAGCTGGCTTGTGGGCCCAGAACGTTGCATTATTGTAGTTCGGCAAGGTTCCGTTCTTGAGCATATTCTGTGCATCTACAGTGCCGACAAGCTTAATGGCATCTAAGGTCTCCCGTGAGAAGGTAGGGGGAGACTTAGTATCCCGGCGTTCGGCAGTATTCTCCGTTCCCTTGTGGTGATAGTTGTTGAAGCTGGGGTTCTCCATGTTCCACTTGTTATACGCTGCCTGGGAAGTATGTGCCGTGGCAACTAGGGCCTTCGCCTGTTGGAGCTCTGCAGTACTAACATCCCTAAGCTGAACAAGTTCAGGATCGGATCTCTT
>KV459554.1:41618-51715 GCA_001662645.1 Pseudogymnoascus sp. 03VT05 | reverse complement strand
TAGCCTTTTAGTTATTTATTAATGAATTTTATTTTTACTTCTAATAATATAATATAGGCAATATAATCTAAGTACGTAATTTAAGTAGTATAATCTAGTTATGTGATTTAAGCAGTATAATCTAGTCACGTGATCTTACTTAAGTAAAATCATGAGTAACGAACTTGTTACTCAAAATCATCTATTTTTAACCTTACTTAAACTCAAACTCAAGTTACTTGAGTTACTCATGATTTTAAGTAAATTTTTTCTAACCCTAACTACTATCTACAACCACCCTAAGTAAGGAGGCATCCTTATAGATAGATAGAAATAATAATGGATTTCTTAGTAATTCTTATGCCATTTATGTAATAGGTCTATATATAACGTATTTCATAAGCAAGTTGCTGTCCTAAGTAGGTCACTAGCAAAAACACTAAAATATAACTATTCCTACTACTACACCACCACCATGTTACAGCTACAATTAGGATAGGATGTAATTGGCTAAACAGCTCCTAGGGCAATAGGTCTCTAGAACTAATAGCATCCCTAACCCCACGTAATGGAATAGCAGGAATAGCAGGAATAGCAATAGAGTTTACTATTCTAACTATTCCCTATAGCATGTGATAGAATAGCAGGAATAGCAGGAATAGTAATGGAGTTTGCTATTCTAACTATTCCCTTTAGCACAACGCCTCTATATAAGTAGATAGTTAGTTCTTAGATAGGAGCTTCATGCTTAACTTAATATAGTATTTGTTATATACTAGTAATGTGTTTTATAAAAGCCTTTGTGTCTAATCCCCTACCTCCTCTGTTAAGTTAATCTAACGAAACCTCTATAAGTCCTATAGTTTAGGACCTAGCGTTACACTTTAAGCACCACTTCTATAAGGTACTAGCTTATACACAAAGTAACATGTCTATTGTTAGCTTAAAGGGGAAAGCCTCTACTACACCAACTTTGTCTTAGAAGTCTAAGCCTAAGAATAAAGAGATGCCTAACACACTAGCCATTAACGAACTTAGGGAAACCTTATGCGTTAAGTTACCTAACACATACTCTAGCAACTATAAGGATCTTAAAGTATTCCTGCTATAGGTTGAACTATACTAGTACTTTAACAACAACAAGTTCCCTACTATAGACAGTTACGCCTTATAGACTATGTCCTACCTTAGGGAGGAAGCCCTATAATAGGTTAAGCCCTTCCTTAAGGACTACTTCCTACATAAGAACACGTGTAGAAGCATGGCCACAACACAGTCTATGTTTAGAGACTAGAAAGGATTTTAGAAGGAAATCTATTACATGTTTAGCAACATTAACAAGGTTAAGACTACTAAAGACCATCTGCTTTAACTAAAGCAGACTAGCAGCACCCTTACATACACTATAGAATTTTAGAGATATGGAAATCAAACTAAATGGGATACTAATGCACTCCTCAGCTACTACTAACATAGTCTAAAGAGCTATGTTTATATAGAACTCACCTAAATAGAAAATTAGCTAACAGACATAGTGTTGCTAATTAAACATACAGTCTGAATTAACAATTGACTATATGAGTTTCAGAAAGAAAAGTGAACCTATAATAGACCTAGAAGGTATAATAAGTATTAGAAGAACAAAGGCTATAGAAGAGACAATCATCTAAGGGATAACTGCTAGTTAGACCCTATAGAACTTAATGCTACGTTTAAACCTAGACAGCCATATAACCCTAAGAAAGATAGGCAGTTTAAGGAAAGACTCTGTTTTAACTATAATAAGCCTAGTCATATAGCTAGAGACTATAGACAACTAAGGAAGGGTAACAGTAACAAGAAGTTTAGTAAACAACTTAACGCCACTTAGTAAGGACAGTTGAACGCCACATTCTAGGGCTAGCAAGACTAGTGTAACACTAGGTCTTAAACTATAAGACTTATAGAGGTTTTGTTAGTTTTAACTTAATAGAGGAGGCAGGGGATTAGACATAAAGGCTTTTATAAAACACGTTACTAGTATATAACAAATACTGTATTAAGTTGAGTATAAAGCTCCTATCTAAGAACTAACTACTTGCTTATATAGTGGCATTATGCTAAATGGACTCTAAGGAACTCACTTAAGTCCCTAGAGTCCTAGACTACCAGGACTCCTACATAGTCTGTAGAGTCCTAGACTGCTAGGACTCTCACATAGTCCGTAGAGTCTGTCATGTAATGTACTTAGAACTAATATCTTCCACTGCCCCTCTAGGCACTAGGGTTGGTCTTATGCAACCTCCTCCCTTTCCCTCCTATAGTTAGCTAGCCTTCCTGTTCTACTGTAACAACTAGGGAATAAATGGCAATAGCACATCTAAAGGTGAAAGCTCTAAGGAGGAATTAGAGACTAAGTCCCTTATAACCTCTAAGCAAGGAACATATAATGAACTAGTGCTAAAACAACCTATGAATTTATAATGTAAGGGAATTGTAAAGGACATAGCTAAGTTCACACATAATAAGATTAAGAGGGTTTAGGAAGAACTAGACAGAGACAGGAAGGTTTCTATAATTAAAAGCATCTATAAGATCTTACTCTATAAGGTCCTATAACAAGTCTTAGCAGATGATTAGGGAGACAACCTATAGGAATATTACAACTAGATAAACGACAACTAGTAGGAGCACAGAACCTCCACGACAGTCATAAGACTAGAGAGCTAGCAAGAAGAATGGCTTAGGAAAGAAATCAAGCTTATGGCTAAACAAGAAAGCCTAGAAGCTGTTAAGCAGTACTATTAGGACTAAAAGCAGGACCTAAAGGACTATACATAGAAGGCATAGGATACTCTCTAAGACGGAGAAGTAAAACCTGCTACACAACTAGAACAGAGAGCCATAGAACAACTAGAGACGTTTTCTACGCCTCTAAGGGAAGACCAACTGTAGGACAAGGGTTAATGGGAACTAGCAATAACAGATGTAATAGAGACTAATCATCCCTAGCACCTATACGTCTACTAGGAGTATTACAGCAAAGACGATTACAAACTCTACTAGAAAAAGAAACACTAGTATTAGTTGTTTCCTAGATCCTCACCCTAGATACACTTCTAAGACGTAAAACAAGTTCACGCTCTTAGACGAAGTTAGTCTAAGGGGGAACTACCCCTTAAGAAGGAATAGGTGTTTAAAAGTTACCTACACCTATTAAATAGCAGACCTAAGTAGGAAGGGTTAGCCTCACTAGAACTATTAAGTGAAGATGAGTTAAAAAACTAGTTGTCCTTAACAGTAGGCTACTAGCAAGTGACAAGAAGAGGCCTAGTGCAAAACAGTTATACGCCATAATAGGCAGCATATAACTATATGTCGTTGCTAAGATATAGAAGCAACATCTCTAAGTAATGATTAACTTAGGAGCAACAGGCAACTTTATAACAAAGAAAGTAGCAGACACCTATAGAATTTAGACTTAATTAAAATCTAATCTATACCTACTAATGGTAGTAGATAGGGAACTGATCTCATTAAACAATAGAATGGTGACTCTAGAGATAGTCCTATTAGAGATAGTTATGCTATAAGGGTATAAGGAGATAATATAGTTTAGTATTATATACATAGACAACTATGCATACATCCTTAGAACGCTATAGCTTAAGTAACATAATCTGTACATCAACTAGTTATAGGAAGAGATTAACTTAAACTACTATGTATGTAAAAGAACAGACATAACATAACAAGGGAGGAGGACCTCCTAGGACTAACGTGAGGTGTATATGACCTCTACTAAGTCTAATGACCTAGCCTAGGCATCCTTACTAATAAGTATACTAGTAGAGTATAAGGAATATAGCAAGCTATTCTAGGAAGGCCTAAAAGACAAGGCGCTTCCTAAGCACTAACTATAGGATCATAAAATACCCTTAGAGAAAGACAAGAGTCTACTGTTTAGACTAATATACTAGCTATTAGAAAAAGAGCTAAAGGTACTAAAGGAGTACATTAATGTCAACCTAGTAAAAGGATTTATTAAAACCTCCACATTACTAGCAGGAAGTCTAGTACTATTTGTACTAAAGAAATACAGTTCCTTACAGTTATGTGTAGACTATTAAGCATTAAACAATATTACTATAAAGGACAGGTAACGTACATGTATAGCGAAAGTCCTAGACAAGCAAAAGTCCCACTTAGATGCACTAACGCAACAACTACATAAAACACTACATTTCTCCACTATAAACAATGCCCTAAAAAAATGATGAAAGAGACGTTATGCTAGCCCTCTAGGCTATGAAAACCAACCTAAAGCTAAGCGCAAGAGCTGCGGGTGAGCTTTATAAAGTTGACCATGAGAAGCTCTGTCGCTAGAACCATAGTATACCTGCACAACGTGATATTCCTGCTAATTCACAGAAATTAACCAACCTAGAGGAATCAGTGCTTGTTTAATACATACTTGACCTAGTTGTAAAAGGGTTTTCTCCTTAATTGTCTATTGTTGAAGATATGGCAAATCGACTACGTGCTACACACAACGCGCTACGCGTCAGCTCGCGTTAGGCTTCAAACTTGTTAAGAGGCGTGTAGAGCTCTAGACACAATTCTAGCGCAAATACAACTACTAGAGGGCTAAATGTGAGGACCTAGAACTTATCTATAGTTGGTTTAAGCTTATGCGTAATACAATTACGAAATATGGCATCTCTAAGGCAGATATCTACAACTTTGATGAGACTGGGTTTATGATGGGTGTTATCTCCACTGCTATGGTTATGACAAGCTCAGACAGGCGTACAAAAGCAAAGAAGGTACAGCCTAGCAATTAGGAATGGGTTACAGTAATTCAAGGCGTTAGTTCTTAAGGTTGGGCAGTACCACCATTTGTCATAGTTGCAGGCAAAAACCACCTTACATCTTAGTATAAGAACAGTGGATTTCCAAGCTATTAGGTAATTGCTGTTACTAAAAATGGCTAGACTATGAACGAGAGAGGCATAGATTAGATTTAGCATTTTGAGAAGCATACAAAGACCCAGAGTGTTAGTGGTTATCACCTCTTAGTCCTTAATGGTCATAAGAGCCACTACTTAGATGAGTTTAAGGAGTACTGTAAGGAACATAACATTATTACGCTTTGTATGCCTGCTCACTCTTCCTATATACTCCAACCGCTTAATGTTGGCTGTTTTGGCCCGTTAAAGCAGGCCTATGGTCGGCAGATTAAAGATATGATGTAGGCTTGTATTTCCTATATTACAAAGGATGACTTCTTTCCTGCCTTCTACGCTGCATTTAACACTACAATGACAGAAAGCAACATTCAAGGCAGGTTCCAAGGAGCAGGGCTTCTTCCATTTGACCCTAAGAGAGTGATATCTACACTTGATCTTAAGTTGAGGACACTAACGCCTCTAAGCTCCCGCCCGGGTACTGCTCAACCTGTCATAGGCATGCACTAATGCCATGTGATTACAGTCCTCACGGAGATGCCATGTAATTACAGTCCTCACGGACCACCCATAAGGGGCAACAGCCTGAAACCACACCTGTTTCAGGGCCATAGCTATAAGCCAGACCTCAAGGCTTTGCCCACTTCTCTTCCTCTTCCTTCTGTAGTTTTAGATCTTTAATTGAACCACCTCTTGATTTCCTAGTCCTCCGTTACACCCGTGCATCATTACTGTAACGCTAGGTCTTAAACGTATAAGACTTACAGAGGTTTCGTTAGTTTAACTTGATAGAGGAGGCAGGGGATCAGACACAAAGGCTTTTGTAAAACATGTTACTAGTATATAACAAATACTGTATTAAGTTGAGCACAAAGCTCCTATCTAAGAACTAACTATCTACTTATATAGAGGCGTCGTGCTAAAGGGATATTCTGGATATTTAGATATTCCTAAATATCCCAACTATCCGAATATCCATCATGTGGCCAAATGGATATTCTGGATATTTGGATATTCCTAATAGAGACCTGTTGTCCTAGGAGTCGTCTAGCTAATTACATCCTAATCTGAGCCGTAACACTAGGTCCCCCTCTTAAGGCCTAGTCCTGAGGCCTATAGCTGACTAAAGGAAACGCTAACTACTTAAGTGGAGTAGTGTCCCTTTGTTCCATGGGCAGGTTAGGCTGCGACCATGTTTTCATCAAAGCATACTAAAATCAAAGAACGTCAACTACTTGCTGATCGTATTAAAAAGAACGGAATCCTAATGCTGTCATGCACCAACTGCCTTTGTAATAGTCAGTCCTGTGTTGTTGCTTCTGGTCATCATTGTTGTAGTGAGTGTACGCGTTGTAACTCAAAATGCGACGCTTGTGCTCCCTTAGTCAGCAACTAGGAGAAGCTTCAAAAGGAAGAGGAGCGTCTTGAAGCTAAGGAGGAAGCAGCCGCGTTCTAGGAACGGGAGGCTCATCTCTAGGCCCAAGAGGCATACGCTCATCAGATGCGCCTTTGCAAGCAACAGAAAGCCCTTAAGACCTATGGTGCTGAAATGCTATGGCGTGGTCTTAAGTCTTTAGATGAGCTTAACAAAGTAGAGGAGAAGGATCGCCTTGCAGCTAAAGCCTAGGATGCCTCTATCCTTAGTCCCCCTATTACTAGTCCTAAGGTCCTTAACCTTAAACTAGATTTCTCAACCTTTAATCATGCAGCCTTGTTGCCGTTATACTAGGGTGTTGGCAGCAGAACGCCTTTAGCAACTCTAGGCAGCTAAGGTTTCCTACCATTTCCTATGAATTGTCTGTGGGTTCATACCCTTTCCATTTAATTAAAAACTCTTCCTAGCGTCCTGCTAACCTTCTGTCTAGGATCGCCTTAACCTTATATTTAATAATCTCATTCTCTAGTTAGAGTTCAGTGTCTGTCGCAATGGGGGTGTCCCCTCTTGCTGGTTCTAATAGCAAGACATAGAAGACTAGGTAGAGTCTAGAGTTCTTAGGTAGCTACAGTCTATAGTTAACTAAGCTGACTTTGTTCAAAATCTTAAACGGTCCTAATTTCTTGAAGTCCAACTTTGTGCTTAGTCGTTTCGTTTTGATGTGTTTCTAGAGTAGGTATACTTTATCCCCCTCCTTAAAGGCAGGTTCTATACTACGCTTCTTATTTGCGTATGCAGCAGATCGTTCATTTAAGAATTAGATGTCCGTTGTAAGTTGTTCGTGGAATGATCATAGTTGTTCCACAGCAATCTAGGCCTATTCTACTCTTGCTTTATCTAGTCTTAGCTGCCTATATGCTTCTAGCTAGTAGCTGTAGTTGGCAAAGAATAGTGAGACTTTTGTTGCTTCCACCATCACGCTGTTATATGCAAATTGTGCAATGGGTAAAATCTAAACCTAGTTATCCTACTGATAGTTGACATAACTGCGTAGGTACTGTTTAAGGGTCTAATTTAGTCTTTCTGTTTAACCATCTGTCTAGGGGTGAAAAGCTGTTAACAGCTTATGGTTTGTTCCTAATAGAGCCATTAATGATTTCTAGAATTTCAAGGTGAAGAGCTTGTCTCTGTCTAAGATTATTTCTTCTAGCATCCTATGATCAGCTAATATGACTTAAATAAAGGTGTATGCAAGCGCTTTAGCGTCACTAGCCTCTAGGTATGGTATGAATTTTCCATACTTCGTGAGTCTTTCTGTAATAACGAGGATAGAGTCGTATTCTACTCCTGTTAACGGATCTTTAGAGAGCAGCAGCTTGACTATAAAGTCTAAAGCTATTAATTTCTATGCTCTCTTAGGTACTGGTGTTGACTTAAGCTGTCTGTAAGGCAAGTGCCTATTAGATTTTGACTTGCTGCAAATGTCACACTCTCTAACCACTGTTTCTACTTGCTTCCTTATACCTAGGAAGTAGTAGTGTCTAGTGATTCGTTCGAAGGTTCATGTTACTCCCTAATGGCCATGTGCTGGTAGCAAGTGTTGTTCTTACACTAGTAGGCGTCTCATTTAGCTTAGGACATACACTAATCCTTTATATCAAATTAGTCCCTGTTCATTAATGGCAAAGTCACCGTTAACTTTGTTTAGGACTTGCTTTACGCATTCGTCTGTCGCATAAGCTTTCTTAAGTCTTTTTTTAAGTTCTGTATCCTTAATGATGGAGATCGTCACTAGTAACTCGTTGTACTGTATTCCTGCGTCTGTTTTCTTTAATATTACTCTAGGTCTTTCTTGTTTCGGGCTGATGTAGTCGGTCCTTCTGCTAAGAGCGTCTGCTCTTACGTTCTCTAAGCCCTTACAATATGTTATCATGAAGTTGTAGGCTGCAAGTGTCTCTGCCTAACGGACTTGTCTATAGTTTAACACCTTAGTCGTAGTGAAGTATATGAGGTTCTTGTGATCCGTCTATACCTGTATAGGGTAGGTGGATCCCTTAAGGTATACTCGCTATTGCTTAAAAGCAACAACAATAGCCAGTAGCTCCTTGTTATGGATGTCATAGTTGAGCTCTGCAGGTGACAGTTTTCTAGAGTAGTATGCAATTGGTTTAAACTTACCGTTCTCATCTAGTTGATTTAGACATGCTCTAATCGCAAAATCAGAAGAATCCGTTTTAAGGATGATCTTCTTTGCAGGGTCGAATGTAGTAAGGATAGGTGCTTCTGTGAACTTCGTCTTAAGTTCCTAAAAAGCAGCTTCTGCGTTATCTGTCCATTCGAACGCAAGATCCTTCTAGGTAAGCTCTGTAAGTGGCTGAGCTACCTTGGAGTATCCTGTAATAAACCTTTGGTAAAAGTTGGCAAAGCCTAAGAAGGCCTGCACTTCTTTAACTGTAGTTGGTGTTAGCCATTCTAACACTGCTGTGACCTTTGCTTAGTCCATCTTAATGCTGTGCGTTCTAATAATGTATCCTAAGAATTCAACTTAGTTCCTATGGAATTTGCATTTTTCTAGCTTTAGAAGTAAGTTATACTTCCCTATTTTTTCCAGGACGAGTCTAACATGCTTAACATGCTCTTCTTTGCTCATTAAGTATACTAGGACGTCGTCTAAGTAGACAATGACGAAAATGTCCAAATACTCATGTAAAGCATCATTCATTAGTTGTTGTATAGATGCAGGTGCGTTTGTTAGCCTAAAGGGCATAACTTAATATTCAAATAGGCTATAGCAGGTGCAGAATGCTGTTTTCTACTCTTCCCTAGCCTTAATTCAGATCAGGTTGTATGCTCCTCGCAGATCCAGCTTACTAAAGATCTTTGCTCCTTGAAATCTATCATGTAGCTTGTTGATTAAAGGCAGGGCATACCTATCCTTTACTGTAATATTATTTAACGCTTAATAGTCTACACATAACTGCAAGGAACTGTCCTTCTTTGGTATAAATAGTACTGGACTTCCTACTAGTAATGTAGAGGGTTTAATGAATCCTTTCGCTAGGTTGTCATTAATGTACTCCTTTAGTACCTTCAGCTCTTTTTCTAATAGGTGGTATATTGGTCCAAACGGTGGACTCTTGTCTTTCTCTAAGGGTATCTTGTGATCCTATAGTTGGTGCTTAGGAAGCGCCTTGTCTTTAGGGCCTTCCTAGAATAGCTTGCTGTATTCCTTATACTCTACTAGTATACTTGTTAGTGAGGATGCCTAGGCTAGGTCATCAGACTTAGTAGAGGTCGCACACACCTCACGTTGGTCCTAGGAGGTCCTCCTCCCTTATTGCGTTGTGTCTGTTTTTTCACATGCGTAGTAGTTTAAGCTAACCACTTCCTGTACCTAATTGATGTACAGATTATGTTGCTTAAGCCACAGCATTCTAAGGATGCATGCATGGTTGTCTATGTGCATAATATTAAACTGTATTGTCTCCTTATGCCCTTATAGCATAACTATCTCTAATAGGACTGTCTCTAGAGTCACCATTCCATTGTTTAATAAGATCAGTTCCCCATCCACTACCATTAGTGGGTATGGATTGGATTTCGATTACGTCTGAATTCTGTAGGTGTTAGCTACTTGCTTTGTCATAAAGTTGCCCGTTGCTCCTAAGTCAATCATTGCTTAGAGGTGTCGCTTTTGTATCTTAGCGACCACATATAGTTGCATGCTGCCTGTTGTAGCGCATAACTGTTTTACACTAGGCCTCTTCTTATTGCTCGCTAGTGGCCTACTGTTAAGG
>KV459554.1:14629-33108 GCA_001662645.1 Pseudogymnoascus sp. 03VT05 | reverse complement strand
CTCTATATAAGTAGATAGATAGTTCTTAGATAGGAGCTTCATGCTTAACTTAATATAGTATTTGTTATTTACTAGTAACGTGTTTTACAAAAGCCTTTATGTCTAATCCCCTACCTCCTCTATTAAGTTAAACTAACGAAACCTCTATAAGTCTTATAAGTTTAAGACCTAGCATTACACTTAAGTAGAACAGTAGAATGCATCATCATTTCTGCCCCTTTAACAAGGCAGCTAACAGCATTATTAATTAAGGTAGGAGAGCTGTTCTAATGTTATATAATGTAGTTCTTAATATGCTCTGTCTAAAAGTTTAGCTCCCTTATAGTTTAGGGAGTCTTTAAAGTCTAGTTGTTACTCTTAACTATAGGAGGAGTTAGAGTTCTTAAGTGTAGATTTAAGTAAGAGAGGACACTCTATAGCTTATATAGAAATGGCCCTATAGCTTAGAATCTACTCTTAATGTTCTACTCTATAAATGTAGCTTTAAATGCTTCTTTAAATGTAGAGAGAAACTTAAGCTTTGTAATATGATTTATCCTATTCTATATAAAGGTTTTAATCTAACATCTGTATAAAAGCTTTAGTAGGGTAAAGCAGCTAACGTTAAGTGGCTAAAGGATGTATAAGGAGTGTAGTTGCATATAGAGGGTAATTATCTTCTGTTCTATATAGTAGTGTTGAAATTAAGCAGAGATGTAGCTCTTATGCCTATTAAGCATAAGAAGGTGATAGGTTCTAATTATACAAGCATTTATATGTTAATTGAAGTGTTAAATCTACTTATACCTAATTAAATTTAAAGTCTACCTATTCTCACTTAGTGTAATCACCTAATTGTCTAGTAATCCTAAGTCCTTATACTAAGTAGAGAGGTAATTCTACACCTTAAAAATGATAAACAGTAGGAGTGCCTATCTATATAAATTAACACCTTAGATAATCAACACCCACTCTCTATTTCCAGGCTGTATAGTCTTTAGACAACTCTTTGCTTCTAAGCTTATAACTACCTTTATAGCAGTAATAACTCCTATTACAAAACCTGCTTTAATAAAGTTGTAGATATCCTACTCTAAGATTCTATATTTTACAACTATGTTTTATATAAGAGAGAACTACTTTTGAATTATCTTAGGATCTTTACATTTTACTTGTTTGTAATCGTACTTCTAACTAAACTTTGCTTTAATTTCTATATAACGCTTAATGAAGTTAGTAGTCTAGTTTATCCTAATAGGGCTCCCGCCTTGTTTAGAGAGTAGAAGGTCTGCTATTTCTTACACACCTTACAGCTAGGGCAGGAATCTACATGAATCTATGTTAAGGATATACTAAACAAGAGCTAACTCTTCGTACAAAGTCAACTTCTGTAAGTTGGGAGTAGAATCGCATTAAGAAGTAACACTATAAGCACGTCGTCTAAGTGTTGTTTTAGGGACATCGTACGACATTACAGCAGCTCGAACACTTTAAATATAGCCTTGTTTAATTGATTGAATAGCTAGAAGTATCCTACCCTCTTAATTAGAGGATTTAGGTTGAGTTGGTGGTGCCATTTTTCACATAAGTAAGTTGACGCGTTTTTGGTGTTTTGGTGCGCCACTCGTTTGTGTGCGCCACTCGTATGTGAAAAACGTTACTGATATTAACCGGGTACTGATAAACCACGTTATAGCTGTTCAGTTTTGCCATCGCTAAACCCCCCTCCGCGCACCGGAAACATGTCATTCCTTCATTAACCATCTCTTCTCTAGGGAGATATTCGGGGACGAAGTAGTCACGCACTCGCCACCAGCACTCGCCTATGAGCGCGCCATACAACGCCACGATCCAGACACCCGCTAACAACCCACTAACAGCGACGTACTTCCCCAACCTAGGAACTGGAAGCTGTAGGAGTCGGCGCAGATCTGGCGAGAAAGTACGCACGGCGAGAAAGGTGACGAAGAGGGAGAGCTAGGAGTACCAAACTGCGATGTGGAGGCAGACCTGTAGGGGCTCGCTATAGGTAGCATTGTAGCAGTGGTGGTTAAAGCGGAAGGTGAGGGAGATAGAGAGGGCGGAGGCGATGAGAAGAGAGGCAGCGATGGGGTGCAAGCATGTCCGCGGCGTGATGCAGGTCATCGTACTCTGGGAGCGACGGCGAGGAGAGCGAAATCCCTATTTGGGACGGGGAAGACAGGCTTAGGGATATGAGGCATATTAGAGGTTCTGGACGCGAACAAGTTGGCGGGTGTTTGTAGATTCTGCCGCTCTAGTTTCTTATCACCCCGGGCTGTTTTGACGTCAAGAAGACATTTAGCGTAATCTGGGAAATTTTAGGACGCGTAGATGGCGTTCCGGGCGGTGAACAACCTCATCAGAAGGAACTATTGTAAGTCGGCCCACGTAGTTCCGGGTCCCGTAGCCACACGATGGCAGTAGCGCCAGCTGCCGTCCATATTTTATACAGAGGCAGCAAGCCAGGGCGATGAGTCTCCTGGTGCAGGCGAAGCCGGGCGCTAGGATCGCCATCAGCTTCGCCGTAGCTGAGCGCAGCCAGGCGTAACTAGGCGTTTGAGCTGAGCTGTATACTCAGCTCAGTCACCGGCCCGGGGCTCGAGGCCCAACAAGGCTTGAGTTGGCACCAGAAGCCAGCCTGCAAATAGTACGTAGGCCCAGTACATATTATAGTTTAGTCAATACGGTTCTATATACTGCCCCTATTCCGGCTGCTTCACTTTGTACAACGCCAAAGTGATAAATCTGTTCGGCTGGGATACACATACAATTTGGGTGATCCCCGGCGCTAGGGTTATATAGCAACACATTTGAAAGAGGGGTTATCCCATTTATCCCATATGACATTGTCCGTTCCGAGACCTGTAATTCCTCGCAGATCCAAATTCTGACATCCTCCGGAGTTCTGCTGCCGCTCAGCTTCGCAAGTGATAGAATAGTATAGTAAACCTCCGAATTAACTCAAAGAAACGTTCAATTACTTCCCCCCTTCAAATATTACACACTCCTCCTTCCCACTACACGCTCATGCCACCCCACAATCCCTCCTTCAAAGATCATCACCCACATCCTCTATCTCACAGAACAAACACAGCAACAGCACCAACCACCACCGCCATCCCTGCACTCCCCACCACTCTCCTTCCAGCATTAGGCATCGGCGTCGGCATTGAACCTCCACCCGTCCCAGTTGCTCCTCTACCAGTTCCGCTTGCTCCCTCTCCTCCACCACTTCCACCAGTGCCACTTGCACCACCACCACCAGCTGCTCCAATCGAGGAATCAGGCACGGCAGTCAACACAGCTGCCAAGCATGGCGTCGTCGGCGCATCGGTGCGCGTCACGACGTCTGGGCCTGCGGGAGTGGAGGAGGGACAGGTGGAGCATGTCACTGTTGAATTGGCGAGGGCAGTGAGTTGAAGGGCTGTTGAGCGAGTTAGTTGACTATATTTGACTTGTTGGCGTTTTAGGAATTCCGCAAGGTTAAACTCAGGTTTGGAGGATTTGTTCTGGGAGAGGGGAATGTACCGGAAAGCAGGGCGGCGACGATGAGTCTCATGGTCGCGGTTTGCGTGATTGATTGTTGCGAGTTTGATTATTTGGGTAGATTATGGTGGACGTGTTGTACGTGTGAGGATGTGGAGACCGTGAGGAAGGTGGGAGATGGGAGGGTCGATGCCTTATACAGTACTACATATTGTAACCAATCTCGGACTCCATCTTTGCGCGGCCGCAGCCGCTGCCATCTAGTGATGTGTCATGAGTGGCCTTTGCCTTGATTCCCCCGTTCCTCGTACCTTGCAGACAGCTCGGTGGACCTGACACCCGTCTGCAAACTTGCCTCTCCAATTTCTCTATTCTCATATCCGGCATAGCGCTAGCTTGCCAATAAACGAAATATATTGACGGGAGTAGCTTCGGTGACAGAAACACCCGAGTGGTTCCTTCCCCCGGGACCGCGGCTTTGCGGTTAAATAGAAAACTAGGCGTCAAACATCATCCGCTAGTGCTGGTTTGGTGTCTAGCGCAACTATTCCCGCGTCCGAGGGATTGAGGCCGGACCATGGGAGACCCGGGGAGGATGATCTTGCCACTTGTGGAAGGACCTAGGCGATTCAGAGAGTACTATCGTCGTAGATGTCGTCGAAAGGGTTAAGACTGCTGTGACTGGCTTGGAAGGGTACTTTTGAGATTGTTTGTTTCCGCCGTAACCCACCCGGATAGGAGCTCATCAAATCGACAGTTGCTGTCATGTCATCGGATGGGCATGGATGTAATTTGAGATTGGAACGGAAGAGACATTCCCTTACCAGAATTGCACAGGGCGGTGCTTATTACATGGCTCTCACTTGTCACTCGCCCTCCTTATAAACCGTCTCCTGCAGCCACACTCTCCCTATCCTCCTCGTACTATCATCACTTCCGCTATATCCCCATCATCATGAAGTTCTCCCAATCCATCTTCGCCCTCGCGGCAGCAAGCATCGTCTCTGCATCCCCTCTTGCAAAGCGAGCCGGCCCAACCGACGGTAAGTCGAACGCCAATGTAATCCCAACAGCAGCCACGGACACTCGCTGAAATCTCATTAGCCGACATCCTCCAGTACGCCCTCACCCTCGAGCACCTCGAGGACAACTTCTACCAGCAAGGACTCGCAAAGTTCACTCAAGCTCAGTTCGAAGCCGCCGGTTTCGACGCAACCTTCTACGCCAACATCCAGAAGGTATCGAGCGATGAGACCGAGCATGTCAACTTCCTCACTTCAGGGCTGACAGGTTTGTTACCCCTCACTCCATTCTTAACCTTTCCAAAACACAACATAAACTGACCTACTTCAGCTGCTGGCGCCAAGCCCGTCGCAGCATGCACCTACAACTTCCCCCTCACTGACGTTAAGACCTTTATCGCCACCGCCTCGGTCCTCGAAGGCGTCGGAGTCTCCGCCTACCTTGGCGCCGCAGCCGACATAATGAGCAAAGCCTACCTTACCGCCGCCGGCTCGATCCTCACCGTCGAAGCGCGCCACTCCTCCTACATCCGCGCCGGGCTCAAGCAGACCCCCTTTGCGGCACCATTCGATACCCCCCTCAGCCTCGATGAGGTATACACCCTCGCCGCGGGCTTCATCACCAGCTGTCCTGACTCGAACGCCAAGTTACCCGTTAAGGCGTTCCCAGCGCTCGCTCTTGATCCCGCAGCAGGCGTCGTGAAGGCGGGGAGCACGATTAAGTTGCTCACGACGGGCTATACGCTCAAGGCTGCGCAGGGTGTTGCGACCATCTACGCGGCGTTCATCTCGGTCACGGGGCCAACGTTTGTGGTTGCCACCCCAGTTGATGGAGGTTTCCAGGTCACGGTTCCAAAGGGGTTCAGTGGACAGTCTTATGCGGTGTTGACGAGCTGTAACGAGACGGTCTCGGATGATACGACGGCGGCTGGACCGGCGATTATTGAGGTTTGTTTGTTTGACCCTGTGGTGATCGTGGTTGGTGACGAGGCTAACTGGTGTGACAGATCAGTAACTAATTATCGGTCTTTGAGTGTGTACTTCATCGTTCGCTTCTGCTGGTTTGTGGCGTGAGTTTAATGTGCTCGCCAGGACGAGGATTGAGTTTGTAGCTGGTGTTTGTGGCTGGTGTGTCTTCATAATTAATGGCTGTATACCTAGTGGTTGAGTTGCTGCAATAAAAATGTTTAATTGGGGATAATTTTCGTGATAACTGCACACTGAGCTGTTCTCAGTCTTACTCAAAAGTGAGTTTTCCATTTGCCACAATCGAGTTCGTTAGCTTGAGCCGCCAACACCTCAAGAGTCTCGCAATCCAACAAAATCAACAAAATACAGTAAATGTAGTTGGGAACGGGACAGCTCCTAATGCGAAGAACATGCGATGCCAGCCAGTTCTCCCTGGTTCTCTAATACTGGAACTCACATTCATTTGATCACCTCCATATCGAGCCCTCTCAAACCCCACATTCACCTCCTAAACACACTTCCCTCCAACGCCAGAAGAATTAAATAAAGCGCCACGATCACCACCCCAGCCCACCTCTTGCCACCTATTGCCACCCCTCATCGCCACTCCCTAAAACAGCCCCATGCCCTCCTACACAATCACAATTTCAAACAACACCACTTCCCTCACTATCAAACACCGGCACAACCCCCACGCATAGCGTGAGTAGAAAACGCGCTCTCCCGCTGTCACGGTGGCAAGGGAGTTGGTGTGTTCGCGCGCGTCGTGGAGGACGGAGACGAGTTTTGGTAGGAGATTGGTGGTACAGGCAAGAAGCACGGTTCCAAGGAGGGCGGGGGAGTACTGTCTGTCTCTTACAACACCTGTGGAACTTTCCGGAGAAGCGGATCTCCGGCGGCTGTGTTGGGGTCGGTGGAGTTTCGTGTCCATCGCTTCTGCGTAACGGAAGTGGGAGATTTCGGAGGAGAGTTATTACTTTGACTAACGTGGTTTACCACCAAACGGAACATCCCACCCTCCTCATTTAACCTTTTCTGTCGTTTCAACCCTTTATCCTCTTTTTCAGCGATTAGTTTTTAAGCATCTTCTATAGTAAGTAACCCTCTAACTTAGATACGTGTACGCTTAGCTTTCTAACGCTTTGAAAGTGCTATGTTAGCCTTTCAAAGGGTACGGACCTCCTCTTGTATAAGCGTCATTTAGTACGCAAGGCGGTCTGTACCCTTTACTGCTTTACAGCTAAAAAAATCGTTATTAGGGAGCTTCCTTAATGAATTCTAATTCTATTCTATACAAACTTAGACTATAAAATTACATTAGCTAGGTTTTGTAGCATTTAAGGGACCTAAGGGTTAGCCTCTAGTAGGGGGGATCTAGTTAGTGTTAGCATCTATAACTTAATATTAAGCTTTAAGAGAACTGCTTCTAGGTTGTATAGGGCTAGGCTAGTACCTTAAAAGCTAGCTAGGATATTTTCAGTTGTCATTATATAGTTGTAGGCAACCTTAAATGTAATAAAGAACTTAGTCTTAGTAATATACGTAATAGAGACCTTAATGAAGATCTTAAGTTCTTAACTATACATTTACTTTAGTATACTAAAACACCTAACATTAAGAGGCTAGGTAAGATGTAAGGAGTATATAGGGAGATAGAGTGTAATAATGTTGTTCTCCTTATAGTATATATTAAACTAGGCAGATAGGTGGTTCTTATAGCCATCTAGGACAATTATCTACTAGACCCCTTATGTTTGTACACGTGTATGTTAATTAAAGTGTTTTATCTAGTCTAGACCTATATCATTGTTAGTCTAGCCATTTAGTAAGGTCTTAATGGCCTAAGTAGGTAGAAGGCTACACTCTATATACTAAGGCATAAGGTGATGCTTACCTTATATAATTAAGTATGTAAGTACTATAAAGCTAACGCATTTCACAAGCAAAGCGATCACATAAGCGAAGCAATCACTAAAACACCAAAACGCGTCAACTTTACAAAAGTCAACATGCCACAACTATAAGGATGCCTCCTTACTTAGGGTAGTTGCGGGTAGTGCAGGGATGCCCCCTCACCACAACATTTAAGGGACTAGGGTCAGGGGTGTTACGGACTAGTTGTGACGTCACTGTTAGGCACAAAGGCAATTAGCCGAGTTAGACCCAATACGGATATTTAAGGGGTAGGAAGCTGTAAGCTCCCCCTTTATCTTTTTTGTATCCTTTGTAGTAGACCTATAGGATTGTACTGACTCATATCTAACTCACACTCCTATATGCAACCACTTGTGATACAGTGCCCTGTGTCCTTACAACAACCAACATAAGCTAAATCCTCTAATTAGGAGGGTAGAATACTTCTAGCTATCTAATTAATTAAGGAAGGGCATATTCAAAGTATTCGAGCAGGCGCAATGTTGTATGATGTCCTATATACAACTCTCTATAAGCAGTTGCATGGAAAGGCTCCTTAACGCGACTCTACCCCTAACTCATAAAAATTGACTCTGTACGAAGAGTCAGCTCTTGTTTAGTACATCCTTGACCTAGATTCGCGTGGATTTCCACCCTAGCTGCAAGCTGTGCAAGAAATGGCTGATCTACTACTCTCTAAACGAGGCGAGGGCCCTGTTAGGAAGAACTAGACTACTAACTTCATAACGCATTGTACGGAAATTAAAGCAAAGTTTAGTTAAAAGTATAATTATAAACGAGCAAAATGTGAAGATCTAAAGATAATTGAAGGGTGGTTCTCCCTTGTACAAAACACAGTTGCAAAATACGGAATCTTAGAGCAGGATATCTACAACTTTAATGAAGCAGGTTTCGTAATAGGAGTTATTGCTACTGCAAAGGTAGTCACAAGCTTAGAAGCAAAGAGCCGTCCGAAGACTATACAGCTAGGGAATAGAGAGTAGGTGTTAATTATCTAAGGTGTTAATTTGTACAGATGGGCACTCCTGCCGTTCATCATTTTCAAGGCGCAGAATCACCTCTCTACTTAGTACGAGGACTTAGGATTACTAGACGATTAGGTGATTATGCTAAGTGAGAATAGGTGGACCTTAAATTCAATTAGGTACGAGTGGATTCAACACTTTAATTAACATACAAGCACTCGTATAATCAGAACCTATCAACTTCTTATTCTCAACAGACATAAGAGCTACCTCTTAGCTTAATTTCAGCACTACTGCACAGAACGGAAGATAATCACCCTCTGTATGCTACTACACTCCTTACACATTCTTCAGCTGCTTAACGTAAGCTGCTTTACTCTACTAAAGCTTTCGTACGGACGTTAGATTAAAACCTTTGTATAGAACAGGCTAAACTATATCATAAAGCTTAAGTTTCTCTCTGCATTTAAGGAAGCATTTAAAGCTACGTTTATAGAGCAGAACATTAAGAGCGGATTCTAAGCTACAGGGCTAGTTCCGTACGAGCCATAGAGCATCCTCTCTCACTTAAATCTACACTTAAGGACTCTAACTCCTCCTATAGTTAAGAGTAACAATTGGACTTTAAAGACTCCTTAAACTATAAGGGAGCTTGACTTTTAAACAGAGCACGTTAGGAACTGCATTATACAGCATTAGAATAGCTCTCCTAGCTTAATTACTAACGCACTAAGCCAGCTTGCTAAAGGAGCTTAGGTTATGATGCATTCTGCTACTCTACTTAAGGCAGAAGTTAAGGCTCTACAGGCAGCAAATGAACAGAAAAAGAGAAGGGAAAGGAAGCGCAAGAGGCGTATAATGCAAGGGGGAAGCCTCTCTGTACGAGATGCAGAGGATATCCTTTAGAGTGCTGAGGTTGATGCTTAAGTCTGTACAGAGGTGGCAAGTGAGAGTAGTCGGCAGGTGGGCTCTAAGGGCTGACAGAAGCGCTGTGGCTAATGTGAGAAAATCAGACATAATACCTATACGTGCAAGAGGCACTAGGAATCAATTGCGATTAAATGAGGGTTATTATGTAGGGTGGTGGTATAGTAGTAGGCAGTAATAGTCAATTTTAGTGTTTTAGTGATCGCTTTGCTTGTGTGATCACTTCGCTTATGAAATACGTTATCTATACTTATACATTTAATTGCTATTGCCCATTCCTAATTAATAGACTAAAGCTACTTTATTTAACGTGGTTTATCAGTACCTTGCGCATATCAGTACCTCGCACACTTTCCCCCTACCTACCTACTTCAAAGTGCGATTAAACCACTACAACATATAAATTTTATTAAAACTACTCAGAATCTGGTAAAATAGACATATCTACATCTGCTTGACAAGTTCATGCATTATGACCTGCTTTTCCACAAGTGCCACAGTGCCGCCCAGACAATTGACCATCCTTCTGGCTACCCCCTGCTGCACGTACGTCGCGTCGTACCTGCTTGTCCACATCCTTCTGCGCAATAATGTCCTGTGCATCCTCTACAGTAAGTGTACCCCCTTGACGGACACGAGTCTTTTTAGCCCTACGGCGTTTGCTAAGGGCTTCATTAGCCGCTCGAAGGGTGCGCACCTCAGTAGACAGAAGGGTCATCTCATGGGCCATCTGCTCTGTACCCTTTGCTAATGCAGCAACTGTCTTAAAGAGTAGAGTTGGCGAGCTCCCTTAATGACGGGCAATCTGATTTCGAACGAGGGTTGTTTGTGAAAGAGCTTTAGTTGGGTTAGAAGGGGTCTAGGAGACCTAAGGGTTGGTGGTAGCAGTAGAGGGTCTAGAGGGAGTTAGAGTCCGTAACCTTACGTTAAGCTTTAAAAGCACCGCTTGCGGGTCAAAAGGCACTAAGCCAGCTCCATGAAATCCAGCCTGAGCGTTTTAAGGTGTCATTGACTCCTTATATACTGCTGTAAAGGCTAGAAAGAACTCTACCTTTGTAATGTGGTTGATATGGGCCTTAATGAATATCTTAATTTGCTGACTGTACGCCTGCTTCAACACACTAAAACACCTAACATTAAGTGGCTGGGTTAGATGGGATGAATGAGGAGGTAGCCTAAGAGTAATAATGTTGTGTGTCTTGCAGTACTCTTGGAACTCAGCTGATTCGTGGCTCTCATGCCCATCTAACACTAGTATTTGATATGGACCCCTTGCACAAGTAGCAGTATGTTTGTCAAAGTGTTTTAACCATTCTAGACCCGTCTCATTGTTTGTCCATCCATTGCTTGTCGGCTTAACAACCCAGTTAGGTGGGAGGCTGCTGTCTGTATACTAATTTGAAAGGTGGTTCTTGCCCTGAACCACTAGAAATGGAGGAACACTCCAGCCTTCACTGTTGATACAAGCAATTGCTATAGCCCATTCCTGATTTCCTAGCTGAACTGCCTTGCCTCTGCCACGTCGATCTGCACAGGTAACAACCATTACAGGGCAAATAACACCCATCATGAAGCTAGTTTCGTCGAAGTTGTAGAAGTCACAGTCCAAAACCCCATATTTTGCCCTTATACTTTCAACTAGTCGGAACCACAAGCTAATTAGCTTAGAATCTTCGCATAAGGCCCTTTGAAAATCATAAACGTGATTAAAACGCGTCTTAAGGGCTGGTTGTCGCTTTACAAATCAATGCGCCTAGAGCTTTCCAACGCGTTGCCCTCTACGTGTTTGTAGGATCAAATTTGCCATATCTTCCACGCCAGTTAACTGGGGCGCAAACCCCCTTGTATCCATATCAAGTATGTTTTGAACAATTACATCCTCCTCTAGTTCAGTCAATTTAGACGCTCCTAGTCGACGTTCGCTAATAGGGGCTCAGCCGTTTATTCTGTCACGCAACGTAGACTCAGGGACTTTATAGATTTTCGCAGCAGCTCAGCAGCTTAGATTTTTGGATGTTCGGATAGCTTCGATAGCTATAATGATTCGTGCTTCGTTAGTTTGGATTTACATGACTGGTTGTAGAGAAAACACGTATTAGAGTTAGAAGTAGGTAGGTAGGAGAAAAGTGCGCGAGGTACTGATATACGCAAGGTACTGATAAACCACGTTAGCCTTTTTAATCTAAGCTTATAATAACTATATTCCTATAGATAACACCTATTATAAAGCCAGTCTTATTAAAGTTATAGAAGTTAGCATCCTAGATGCTATACTTTGTCTACATGTTCTTTACTAGCTTAAACCACTTTGTTATATAATTAGGATCTTTATAGAGGGCTTACTAGAGGTTGTATGTATAAGAGAGACATGCCTTAAGCTTTAGTTTATTATATATAAAGTAGTAAGGCTGGTTTTTTCTAACTAGGGGTTTATAATGCGTTATATAGAGGAGATTTGCTATATCTTATACATCCTTAATTTAAGGCAGAAATCCTTATAAATCTAGGTTAAGTACATATTATATAAGCTTGTCTTCCTTAATTAGGGTTAATAGACGTTATTTGTCTTGTTGTAACGCTAGGTCTTAAACTATAAGACTTATAGAGGTTTCGTTAGTTTAACTTGTTAGAGGAGGCAGGGGATTAGACACAAAGGCTTTTGTAAAACACAGTACTAGTATATAACAAATACTATATTAAGTTGAGCACGAAGCTCCTATCTAAGAACTAACTATCTACTTATATAGAGGCGTCATGCTAAAGGGAATAGTTAGAATAGCAAACTCCATTGCTATTCCTGCTATTCCTGCTATTCCATCACGTGGGGTTTAGGGATGCTTATTGGTTCCAGAGACCTATTGCCCTAGGAGCTGTCTAGCCAATCTCATCCTATCCTAGTCCTAGCTGTAACACTTGTCTACTAGCTTATAGTTAGCTTCTATATATGTAATAGGTAAGTGTTATATATAAGACCTTATATAGCTATGTAGTATATTAGATGGATAGTTTGTTAGGTGATTTAGTAGTTTAAATAGCTAGTAAAACTTAGCCTTCATTAACTTTCTAAGGCATCTTTTTGTTATAATAGGGTTAACGCAATTCACATACAAGTTGCCTACATAAATGAGTTGCCTACTAAAACACTAATAAATTAACTATTACTACAACTACTACTACACCACCCTACATAATAACCCTTATTTGATTGTAATTGATTCCTAGCGCCTCTTACACATATAGGTATTATGTCTAATTTTCTCACATTAGCCATAGCGCTTCTATTAGCCCTTAGAGCCCACCTACTAAGCTATCTCTATACAGACTTAAGCATCAACCTTAGCACTCTAAAGGATATCCTCTACATCTCATATAGAGAGACTACCCCCTTACATTATATGCCTCTTACACTTCCTTTCCCTTCCCTTTTTCTATTCATTTGCTGCTTATAGAGCCTTAACTTCTACCTTAAGTAGAATAGTAGAATGTATTATTATTTTAGCTCCTTTAATAAGGCAGCTAATAGTATTATTAATTAAAGTAGAAGAGCTATTCTAATGTTATACAATATAGTTCTTAATATACTCTATTTAAAAGTTAAGCTCCATTATAGTTTAAGGAGTCTTTAAAGTCTAATTATCACTCTTAACTATAGGAGGAGTTAGGGTCCTTAAGTGTAGATTTAAGTAAAAGAGGACATTCTATAGATTATATAGAACTAGCCCTATAGCTTAGAACCTACTCTTAATGTTCTGCTCTATAAATGTAGCTTTAAATGCTTCTTTAAATGCAGAGAGAAACTTAAGCTTTATAATATAATTTAGCCTGTTCTATATAATGGTTTTAATCTAACATCTATACAAAAGCTTTAGTAGTGTAAAGTAGCTTACATTAAGAGGCTAAAGTATATGTAAGGAGTTTAGTAGCATATAGGGTGATTATCTTCCGTTCTATATAGTAGTGTTGAAATTAAGCTAAGAGGTGGCTCTTATGTCTATTAAGAATAAGAAGGTGATAGGTTCTAATTGTACAAGTGCTTGTATGTTAATTAAAGTGTTAAATCCACTTGTACCTAATTGAATCTAAAGTCCACCCATTCTTACTTAGTGTAATAACCTAATCGTATAGTAATCCTAAGTCCTTATACTAAGTAGAGAGGTGATTCTATGCCTTAAAAATGATAAACGGCAGGAGTGCCTATCTATATAAATTAACACCTTAGATAATTAACACCCATTCCCTATTTCCTAGCTGTATAGTCTTTAGACGACTCTTTGCTTCTAAGCGTGTAACTACCTTTGCAGTAGCAATAACTCCCATTGCAAAACCTGCTTCATTAAAGTTGTAGATATCCTGCTCTAAGATGCTGTATTTTGCAACTATGTTTCGTACGAGAGAACCACTCTTGAATTATCTTAGGATCTTCGCATTTTGCTCGTTTGTAATCGTACTTCTAACTAAACTTTGATTTGATTTCCGTACGACGCTTAATAAAGGTAGTAGTCTAGTTTATCCTAACAGGGCTCTCGCCTCGTTTAGAGAGTAGTAGGTCTGCCATTTCTTGTACAGCTTGTGGCTAGGGCGGAAATCCACGTGAGTCTAGGTTAAGGATATACTAAATAAGAGCTGACTCTTCGTACGGAGTCAACTTCTGTGAGTTAGGGGTAGAGTCGCGTCAGGAAGCCATTCTTGAATTCGTTGACGTAGTGTCGTTTAAGGGATATCGTATGATGCTGCAGCTTCTCAAACACTTTGAAATTGGCCTTGTTTAATTGCACTAATAGCAAATATCTTATCTATCCACGAGAAGCCTATGAGAAACAAACACAAAAGAGTTCAACGAATAATCTAGTCCTTAATCCTAAGCGGAGAAATCTTCTAGAGATCTCTATTATCGACAGAACCACGTATCCTTGCCATAATGGTATCGTCGGACGGCTCTATACTAAAGGCCAGGCTCGAATCTGATGCATCTTGGTTTCTTTCTCCTACGACAAGAGGTATGAACCAATCCGTTTGGCTTGAAAAGAACCGTCCCATTCTCCACTATCAAACAGTCCGCGTAGTCAAAATTCGTCTTCCAGCTAACGTAGCGGCCGGTGTAGAGCTCTTCCTAGGCGGCGATGGCAGGGGAGGTCCTAGATCTTGTTAGGTGAGTCGAGGAAAGTCCGGTTAACTTAGTGGGGCTGGAGATGATAGAGAAGCGGGAGGGGAAGTTGGTGGGGGTGGCGCGGCGGATGGAAAGGGTTGGGTGGGAGGGTAGAGCGGCGGTCCAGTAGTGGGTGAAGATCTTGGGGGTTTTGGGGGTGTGGTGCTGGAGTTGTGGGGAGTTGGGAGGCCATTGTCGCGATTTTGGGGTCAGAGAATGGAGGTGAGGACAGGTATGAGACTTATATTCTATAGAGGGGAATTATCTACTTTGGAGATATTTGTGGTTTTATGTTTGTCACTGTTGTCGTTGGTGTTGTTGGTGTTGTTGGTGTTGTTGGTGTTGTTGGATGCTAAGGTGATTCATATTGAGAGGAAGGTGACTAGTGTTGGTGCTATCCACAAATCATTTCGTAGGTAGGTTCCCAAGGAAAGCTAAATATAGCAACTTGGGATGCAGCTGCTTAGTTCAGCCATGCTCAGGTCAACGGCGCTGGATATGCCTTCGAAATGAGCTGAAAAGCTCAGAGAGAAGGTTCTTCAAAGAGAGAGAGAGCGCAGCGGGTTCAGCATTTTGTTAACCTGTTTTAGGTTGGAAAGTTAACCCGGTCCGGGTTACATCAGCATTTCGGTTGTTCCAGATGCTCACGTGTGCGTGCTTATACTTTCTTTTTCTAACGTATTCGGCATGTAAGTCGGTAACGTACGTAAGCCGGTAATCGCGACACGAAAACCACCTGCAGACCATCCGTAAACTATATATTACCTTCAAATAGATTAAATTAACTACTTCAAACTGAATTAATTACAATTGATTCTTCTGGGGGCAAATACGAGCATTATGCTCAAGTGATGAACATATACTACACCTTGGTGGTGCACGTACTCGTGGCTCTTGTAGACAGTTCGTCAACTCCTTCGTATGCTTAATATCAACCATTTGTGATCGATTCAAACCTTCTTGAACTATAAGAACGCCTCCTATAGCTATGTATGACTTCCGCTTTGCTCTCTTCTTCTTTTGTCTCTCGTTTGCAGCCCGTAATTGACGATTTTCCTCTGTGAGAAGTACAGCACTATTCATAGCCATTTGGCAACCCTTAACTAGGTGATTAAGTGCAACTTCTATAGGACTAGGTGGACTATGTGTACGATGTCGTATATACTCCTTAATAGTCTGTGTTTAACGCTTAAGCTCTTAAATATTATGCAGTGTTTCAGGATTCTAAGGAGAGCTTTGCAGATGGTTTATGTAAAGCGTAAGCCTAGGGTCTCACGGGAGTCCAGGGAACCAGGTTAGGAGGCAGGAAGGGTATCGTATTCAGTAAGCACAATAGGTCTACGTAGATACAGCGACTATTGGCTAGAGGCCTCCTTCTGAGGCTTCCAGCTCCTTATATCCTACGTTCTTGCATACCCTGGTTTACCAAGCCCTATTGGCCCCACTGCTAGGCAGCCCCTGAGTTCAGGGCGGCCTCACGTAATAGGCCGCCTTACAATTGCCTCCCCTTCTACAGGATTGTCCTCAATTCCGAGGCTCGTAGGTAGGGCTTAGTTGCCCTCCCGAGTGTGAATCTGGTGTTTTTGGTTCTGGCCTAGGTGGCGGCTTGTTTGGGGGCGCGCCTAGTGGGCTAGTCACGTGAGGCCCCTTGTTTGTAGGATGCTGCGGCCACCCCCCTTTGTTGTGGTGCCGCGCCAACTCCCTACTTCTCTCGACCTTCCTTTACCTTCACCACCCAACTTCCAACATACGACCTTGTCCCCTCTTTCCGACCTTCCATCGCCTTGTGCCTTAACACAAGGTCATATTCTTTCTTTCGCAAGGTATGTACTATTCTTGCCTCCTTGCTTCTGTTAACTAACTTGTAGGGGTAGATCTTCCTTCACCTTGCTCTCGCCATGGCCCCTAACGCTAAGGGAAAAGCTCTAGTTGCAACGCCTTATAAGAGACTAGTGGCCTAGATGTCTGGCTCTCCTAAGTCATAGGCGCCCGCTACGCCTACTCCTTCTAGTGTTGCCTCCTCCACCTTACTTTCTCGCACTGTTCGCCTATATCGCTCACCTTTAGTGGAGGATGAAGCTAAGGATGTCGTTGTTCCTAAGCCTGAGACTCCTAAGGACAACCGCACCGTCCTAGGGTGGAAGGTCGCTGCCCGTTATAGGGTTCCTAAGTCTGCAGGTCGCCTTTGTGCTAGCCCCCGTGTGTGCTGCGTCAAATGTGCGCACACGTACTTCAACTTCCTAGGTCAGATGTGCTGGGTTCCGTCTGGCATGACCAAATGCGCAGACTGCCTTTAGGGCAATCACCCTTGCGTCCTAGTAAGGAACCTCCTTCCTTGCTTGCTTGTTGATGCTAACGGTTTAGATAGGTTCCTGCCCCGTTTGTCGCTGCGCTAGAGGCCCTCTAGCTTACGGCTGATGCTCTCCTGGACTACTAGGCTAACGATGAAGATGCCAACCTTAATGCCGACTCCGCTGCCACCACCTAGGCTATCGCTGACCTTTGCGAAGCCTAGTGCGCGTACAGCAGCGCTGTCACAGGCAAGGTAGCCGCTACTAAGAAGAAGAGAGCCTCTGCCGCTACGCCCTCCGTCGCCGCGCCCTCTATTACTAGGCCCTCTGTTGCCTGCAAGGTTGTCGTGCGTAACATAGACGATCCACGCCAGGCCCTCCTTCATCATGCTGAGACTCTTGCAGAGCTGGGCAAGGCTAAGACCAAGGCTCTTAAGGCTGCTGCTACAGCGTTCTACGCTGCTACTAATGCGGCTCTAGACGCCTACCAGGCTGGTCTCGACGCCCACGTCGACGCTATAAAGTTTCTTGTAGGTGTGTAGCTTCCTTTCTTCTTGGATGTCCGCTAACCCTATGGATAGTCAGAGCCTCGCACCTAGTAGTGCTAGCTCCTCCCGTTATGCCTTCGCCTGCCAACCTAGATCGTGCTCTACTAGAGCACCTGTTTGTGAAGCCCAGCAAGTAGAGGTACAACACCCCACTGCTAGCACCCCCAGGGCCTCCTTTAGTCCAGTCCTTGTCGTCTGAGTCCGGGTCCTCCTCTAAGGATGAGGGTTCTAATCAATTGTCCGTAGTTTATAGGATTAATACCACTACGTTGCCCTACTTTTGACCCCTTAGTCGTGCTTCCTGTAATATGCCTCAATCAACGGTAGCCCTACGTTATGTTTTGGCACCCATTAATCGTCTGCGGCCGTGTATCCAGCCCATCTAATAAGGTATTCCTCTCTACTTCCTTTGCCTCTCCTAATTGTCCTGTGGTCTAGGACCGCTTCTACCTGGTATTCTTCTTCACCATCTACAATCTCCGGCTTAGGCGGGGGCTCTACCCCTTCAGCCTCAATATTCTTCTAATACCTCTTGAGTAATGAGACGTGGAATACGTTGTGGATAGCCCTATACTGTAGAGGAAGCTTCAAATGGTACGCTTGTTTACCTATCCGCTCGGTGATCTCATACGGCCTAAGCCACCGGTGCCCCAGCTTCCTGCTTGGCTGGGTGGTTCTAATGTTCTTGGCTGAAAGCCACACCTTCTCTCCTACCACATACTGCATTGGCTTGTGTAGCTTGTTATAGCCTTGTATTTAGGCTTCCTTTGATTGTTTCCACGCCTCTTCAAGCTCCTGTTGCAATTCTAGGATCAGGTTGACGCGATCTTTCGCAACTGGCACTTCCCTTCGCGTAGGGTTGTCCTCGACCCCTTGCCTTAGGTTAATATTAATGCTGTACTGGGCCTAGTTAGGCGACATTTGGATGGAGTCGTGGAACGTGTTGTTGTAGGTAAGTTCCGCGAAGTGAAGGAGCTCTACCTAATTGTCCTGGTGCTGGTTATAGTGCACCTGCAGGTAGGCCTTGATATTCTGGTTTTGCCTCTTAGTTTAGCCATCTGATTAAGGGTGGAAGGCAGTCGATAGGTTACGCCTGACTTTAAGGTGGAAACAGAACGCTGACCAGAAGTGGCAGGTGAACACACTCCCTCAATCTGTGATTATTTCAGCTGGAATTCCAAAGTCCTTTA
>KV459554.1:0-12729 GCA_001662645.1 Pseudogymnoascus sp. 03VT05 | reverse complement strand
TTCTTCTACACGAACAGTATAGGCGCGCCTGCTAGGCTCACACTCCTCTAGATCCATCCTTTCTTCTCGCTCGGTTGGAGGTATTCGCAAAGCGTAGCTAGTTCCGTCTTGGAAAGGTTGTATACTAGGCCGTAGGGCGGTTCCTAGGTCCTAGTATCAATACCATGGGTTTTCCTACCTAGCTTAGGCAGGTCCTCTGCCTGCTCCTTAGAGAAGACGTCAGCGTACTCTGTGTATTCCTTCAGGCATTGGGTCTGCCTATCCTCTGTGACGAAAGCTAAGACGAAAGCAGTATCGCCCTCGTCTAGGGGTTTGATGTCGGATTCCACTGCCTTTGCTATATTAAAGGGGTGGCGCCAGATCTGCGTCTGCTAATTAATCTAGGGGTTGACCTGTATGATCCAGTCCATTCCAAGGATGACGTCCACGCCAGGAGTATCCATGGAAAGGAACGTCTAGTCTATGGCCTTTTCCCTTTGAAAGTAATCGCGCGCCCTAACCTGTACAGTCGCTGCCCTATATATAACAACTTCCTTGCTGTCTACAGCCCTGACCCTTAACAGGGCTCTGTCCTGGCACACTAAGCCTACATCCTTTGTGAAAAGAGGGTGTATTGTTGAGGCGTTAGAACCTAAATCAAGGAGGGCCTTCGCTGTACGCCACTTAGACCTGACCCTTAGTTCCACCTCGATTTCCATCCTCTTCCTAGTGGTAGGCTGTGGGGTTAGGATGACTAGGAGTCACTCTCGCTTCATAGTGTTGAGCTTCCTTACGCCCAAGCCTGTGTGTTGGCTTCGACACTCCTTAGCGAAGTGGCCTGCCTAACCGCAGTTGTAACAGGTGCCTAAGCTCTGGCTTAGCCTTAAGTCTCAGCCCTAAAATGGTGTCTGTCTACACGCTAGTTGTTGCGCCCCTTCTTTGCTAGGAAGTTGTGGGGTTTTACAACCTCTAAAGTTGCCTCTTCTTCCTTAGAAACCACCTCGGAAGCCACCTTAGAAGTCGTCCTTAGCTTCCTTGCCTTCCCTTAACGTATGCTTGTTAGGGGTAGAGCTCTTCTCTGTTACCCACTAGCTGTTCATTTCTAGCATTGCTAGGATATTAACAACAGCTTCCCTGTGGGTAGAGGAACGCTCTGTATACCCCCCTTCAAGGAGTCGCTGCCTCATCTCTAGGTGGATTTTCGTCAGTAGGTAGGTCGTCCTCTACGACTCGGTATACAGCTCCATTTCCCTTTCTAAATCCTTAAGGTAGGCAACGAATTTGTGTATACTCTGGCCTTTTCTCTAGAGAGCGCTGTTGTACTTAAGGGCTGCAATGCGTTGCTGGTTCGCTAGGTTGACGTGGAGGTCCCAAAGGAACTCCTTGAACCTAGCGATATTAAGGGTATCCATATACCCTTTGCCCTAGGCGGCGCATTGATTGTCCTATTCCTTTATGGGGTCACCTTCTAAGTACTGGGCTGCGAAGGCCACCTTCCTTTGTTTAGTTAGGAAGGCCCTAGGTTAGTAGCGGAAAATGGCGCGGAGGGAGGCTATGAACTCGTTGAGTTCCTAAGTGGAGTCGCCCTTGTACACCTTAGGTTCCTTAACCCTACCCATTGGTCTATGGGCTAGCGTTACCTCCCTAGATACAGTAGAGGCAGTCTTGTGGTCGTCCTCCATTTAGGACCCCTCCCATTCCTCCTTAATGTCTTAGTGTCGCCTTTTCCGGCGGCTTTCTTCTTAGATCTAGGCTTGCTTCTCTGCAAAAACCCTAACTTCCTCTAGGTAGGAGCTATAGTCTTTGCTATGCGACTGTTGGAATAGCTATAGGGCTTCTTCTATTATGTTGATGTAGGCCCTCTCCTCGTCCATCCTCTTTCGGAGGTCGGCTAGCTTTAAGGCCATATCTTAGGGCTTGTCTGTCGTAGGGTTGTTGGCTTCTGTGGCAGTAGGCCTTAAGTCTGGCTCGACTGCTTCTACAGTTGGCGTCGCTCCTCCTAAGGTCGCCTGGGTGATCCTTCTTTCCTGGCTTGCCATCCTGAACTAGTAGGCTGGATATGGGATGAGCTAATAGAATTGTAAAGCGTAAGCCTAGGGTCTTACGGGAGTCTAGGGAACCAGGTTAGGAGGCAGGAAGGGTATCGTATTCAGTAAGCACAATAGGTCTACGTAGATACAGCAACTATCGGCTAGAGGCCTCCTTCTGAGGCTTCTAGCTCCTTATATCCTACGTTCTTGCATACCCTGGTTTACTGAGCCCTATTAGCCCCACTGCTAGGCAGCCCCTAAGTTCAGGGCGGCCTCACGTGATGGGCCGCCTTACAGTTTATAGGTGGAGTTGGTGTCCGTAAAGTAACATGAAGCTTTTTAAGTACGTAACTTAGATTGTACGGAACAAGTCCAGTAGCCATAAAGCTATTTCGAATATTACTTGTATTTAGAGCCTCTAGTTGAGTAGTAGAATAGGCTCTAAGAAAGTCGGGCTTATTAATATGATTAAGACCATCTTGCATAAGGTTTTCAACCTGCTGTCCGTAAATCCGTTTTACAGCTGCAAAGCAACCAACATCTAGCAGCTGTAATAGGTGCAACGAATGCGGTGGCATACAGAGCGTAATAATAGAGTGTTCTAAGCAGAATAGGTTGAATTCAGGAGTGCTATGGCTTCCATGACCGTCGAGTATTAGAAGTCTATAGACTCCTTTTGTGCAGTCTCTTGTATGCTTCTTGAAAACCTCTGTAAGCCATGTAAAGCCAAGGGTATCGTTTGTCCATCTGTTCTTACTAACACCAACTACCTAGTTTTGCGGTAGAGACTCAGAATACCAGGTAGATTGATGCACTTTTCCTTTGAATATTACCATTAGAGGCGTGCTCCAACCATCTGCGCAAATGCCCTTAATAACTGTTACCCACTCCCGATTCCCTAGCTGGAGAGTTACTAGCTTTCCAGATCTTTCAGATCTGCAAACTACTCTTGCGGTCGTAATTACACCCATTTGGAATCCCGTTTCGTTAAAGTTGTAGATATCATCGTCCGTAATCCCATATTTCACCCGTATATTCTCTATAAGTTGAAACTAGTCTTGAATAATAGTAGGATCTTCACATTTCGCTTGCTGAAAGTTGTATTTACAACTAAATCGTGATTGTAGGGTTTCATGACGTTGTACAAAGTTATAGACCCATTTCTAACCAACTGTAAGATCTTAACGGTCCGTAGCCGTTAAGGTTGAGCTCTGCTTGTCACGTCGTTAAAGGAGTAGATTAGCCATTTGTCGTACAGTATTAACTCGAGGTGCTAGACCACGTTCATCCATAGATAGTATCTAAGTTATAAGGCTAGATTCCTTAGTCTCCGTAAGTTTACGGTGTACGGACCGTAAATCGCATTTCGCGACACGACTGTGGAAGCGATCGTTAGCTGTCGAATAAGATACTCCGTACACCTTTGTAGCAGCTCTTAGGCTCTTAAATTGCCCTTTACGGAAGGCTTGAATAGCTAGGAGTATTCTCCCTTCTTTTTGAGCTAATTGAGAGCTCTGATGTTGAGACATATCGTGTGGTTTACAGGTTTACGGATGGTCTGCGGGTGGTTTTCGTGTCGCGATTACCAGCTTACGTACGTTACCGACTTACATGCCGAATACGTTACAGGTGGTGCTCCTGCTTGGTGCCAGCCGTTGAATTGTTCTAGACGCTCGCGTGTCACGTGGTCTTATTCTACAGGTAGTGTTTCTGCTTAGTACCAGCTTCGTCTGAGCCTCCGCATCGTCTACGAAGTCCTGACAAGTTTCGTTTCAGATGTTAGTATCCTAGCTGTTCAGCTTCTTAAACGCCTGCGATTCCTCTTGCTATGACTTTTCGCTTTAGTTGTTTCTCATGTTGTTACTACTAGTAGTAGTTCTGGCAAGTGGACCTCGATCAATGTCCAGCTTGGGAGGGTGAAGTCCTTGTCAGGGGTCTGGTTAAGAGAACCAGTTACACTCGGCGACATATCATTTACCCCTCATCCAGATCTGCGCGCTGAACCGTCTCGACTTGAAGCTTTAGAACAACAAACATTCAGTTTGTTGGGGGAGTTCTCGTGATACTTAATTCCAATTCAACCCTAGCGCAGTCGCTTAGCAAATATCGAGCCCATTTCGAAGGCTTCGTGTGAGCCGCAGGCTGACACCCATGTCACAGGTGTAATGGTTAGGGATTGCGTCGTCCCGCCTTCTTGGCCGCAAACCCCGGGGCCTCGAGGTGCAGCGGTAAATAGTAATTCCGGAAGTATCACGTGACGGACTCTGAGGAATCCAAGGGGAGTCCAGGGAGTCCAGGGAGTCCAGGAGTCAAGGGACTCAGTGAGGTCCTCGAGCTCCTTTGGCACGACGCCACTATATAAGTAGATAGTTAACTTAGATTTAAAATAGGAGCTTCGTGCTCAACTCAATATAGTATTGTTATATACTGTAACGTGTTACTTAAAGCCTTTGGGTCTGATCCCCTGCCTCCTCTGCTAAGTTAAACCTTTACGCAAGAAACCTCTGTGCATCCTATCGTTTAGGGAGCAGCGTTACACTTGGCGTATGAATCGGCTGGCCAGCAGCTTCAGCAAGATTTGCGATAGACGCGATCTCGTGCGTTGATCTACGACTGGTATTATATTACGGGATAAAAGCCGATCGAATCGAAACGACATTAGTATTACCAAGAGGTAGAATTGTCTGGGACGAAAAAATCAGTTGGGGTCCCTAGACGCCATTATTTGCTTGTGGTAGTGGTCAAACTCGCCATCATCCTACATGATGTTGTTAGCTACCAGCACATCAACACGAGGCCAAACGGATACCGTAGATGACATGGCATAGGTATTGTCCAGTGGTAATAAATATCCTACAGGTGAAGAGCCGGGAGTATCTGCTGCTGCGTCAAAGATACCAGAGAGAGAATCTGTCCTTACTTCCATTCTTGGAGTGAGAGGTTCATCACCGTCTCGCAGTGATGACGATGAAGATGCGGGCAGTGATAGGTCCGGAGGCAGGGGTGCATCAACAGATACCTTTTCTGGCACGGCACAGTCACCTTCTACATGCGATCCCTCACTCGTGGACGGGCCTTCGCAGGGAGCGTTTGCTGGAGCGTTTGCTGCAGGCGGCTCGAGGGGTTTGAACATATCAGTTAGCGACAAGCTTTTAAAACACTCCGACTCTAGCCCACTGCGGGACAGTTCTTCAAACCGTAATTTCCGTGCTGGAAGTCTGCCTTTGTCAATATAATACGAAAGATGGTCAGAAAGCCCTTGGAGATCTTCTTTCAAGCTCGGGTGTCGCTCATCGATGCGGTCTAGAAGGAGCTCAAGATTGGATTCTCTTAGTCGTCGAACACTATAGATACAACGTTATCTGCAAGGTCCTCGCGCACCTGCACAAAGGCACTTACTGATCTTCTTGCAAGGTCTCGTAGAGCAGCAGGAATACGGCTATACCGTAGCGCTTTAGCATCTTCCTCCACAGCTTCTTTTTTTGTACCTCGTTTTGAAATTGCCTCTTTGCTTGGGCACGGGTAGCAATGGCCTGTTCAGATGGAAGCTCACCATCCGGCATAATAGTCTCGGGGAAGCACACGTCCAGGTACTTTTCACTCGGATGTGGCAGGTTCACCTTTTTCTTCCGCTCATCAAATGCTTGCCTTTCGCAAACATACTGGCCATAGAAAAGACCTGCGAAGACTCGCTGAAGGCATTTCTCCCATCTTTCACCTCTCTCGTGGAGGCCAAGGCCATCCCACAACTACTTCAGACCTGGCTGGCGGTCCGAGTCCTGCTGCTGCGGCTCGTCCCGGTCTGTGTAATCACCGTGGTCGCCTCTAGTAGCGATATAACCCCGCTGTAGTGCGAATCGCTCAAGGACAAAAATTATGTCGTGGATAATCACGGAGGCATCCATCAACTGGTTAGCCTTTGCTAACAGCTCTAGTTGGTCCTGATCAGCCGTAGACCTTTTCTTGGGCTGTTCGAGTTCTGACTCGGGGGTAGAGGTTCGTTTCCGACGCGGTGGGCGTGATTTGGCAGAGGTTTGGGAGTCCGCGTTGGGACTTGAAGGCGATGAAACAACTTCCCGAGTCTGGGGCGGCTCTTCAGCGTGGACCGCCTGGGTGACGTCGAGGGCTGTGTTGGTCGAGTGCTGGACGGCGCCATCACCTGCCTCTGCTGAGACAGCCGTCTCCTCAATGACATGCTCGTGTGGATGGCCATCATGCTCCAGCCCATCCTCTTGAACCAGACTGGGGTTTGCAACCGAGCCCTCGTTGGTGTCCGTGGAGTTAGGAGTCCTAGGGACAGAGGCGTCTGGCAATGCCCCCTCTTGTGAGGAGACATGGGTATGTGGTTCATCAGTCGGCAGGCTGTCGTGCTCATACCCGTCCGTTGCGAGTTTGTCGAGTGTTGTGGCCATCTCTCGGCAGATATCTATCACTCCATTTTCCTCATACTCATCTTGTAAACGCCTCTTTGAAATGCTGGGCGATGGTGCTTGCGAAGTCTGGTCGATCGAAATGGGGGTTGCGGCAGGACTAGGCGGGGCGTCGACAACGGCGAGCTTTCCCAGAGCCACCAACTGCGAGCGGGAAGAGGGTTGACGATTTAAAAATGGAGGAATGGCAGCTTGTCTTCGGTGTAGGTGGATAAAGAGGTAGGACAGAACCTGTGCAGCATTTAGTAGCAAGACGACAGCGGAAGGGGCTTTTGAGGACCTTTTCATCAGGAAGATTCTCGAGCAAGTGCTCGAGGGCCTGCTCATCGTGCATAGTTGTTAATACGTTACCTTCATGCTCTTTGTATAAACCTTCACCCCCATTACTTAACGCCTGTGGGCTGATCAAGTTATCAGTAGGAGTGGTAAATGCCATCGCTGAGAGAGCAAAGGCATGGAGGAGAGAAGTCGAGGAGAGAAGTCGAGGAGAGGGGTTGGCGGGATAGGCTCTTCTCGTATCGATAGCGCCACACGCGAGGCTGGACGGCACGGATCGTCGACAGCCCGCTCCATACGTAGTTCTGACAGCGGCGCAGGTTGTGGAGATTCGGACGCCTTATCGATATAATGTACTGCTCAGCCTAATTCACCTCGGTTAAATTCATACAGTAAGCTCTCCGAGCATGGGACAGTATTTGGCTCATCACATCGCGGTAACTGAATACTGTACCTCCCGCTTGCTACACCAACGCCACCCACGCAGGACGAAAGGCACAACATGCAGCTAGAATAAGCGAAATTTATGGTAAAGAATTTTCGTGCTTAGGACTAAGCACGGTTCGTTGTTTCTATCGCCTTCCACAGCTTTCCAACTAATCGTGGGTGGAAGCAAGTTGCGCGACCTCGCAACTTGCATATGTTCACCGCTTCTCCTCAGTACAACCCTCAGCATTCCCCGACATAGTATTTTACATAGTAATCAAATGCAATTCATTTAATGGAAGGGACTCCCTTATCAAATGCCTGTGAATGGCTGGCAGCAAACCCCTCTGAATCTATAGGTGCTGCCAGTCGGATTTTTAAGGTCCCTGACTCGACTATACGGTCAAAAATCGCCCGAGCAGCTGCTCCGAAGCCGCGCCATGGAGGTCATAATAGGGTGCTCTCTGCTGCCCAGACAGAGGCCCTTAAGGAGTGGATTACAGAGCAATATTACCTAGGGCTTGGAGCTAATAGGCATATGGTATACAGTGCAGTATGCCACCTACGGAGCCTACTACCCGCACCGTCACAGAGCTGGCTTAAAAAATATATCAAGAATGAGCTTTAAGAATTCCATTTTATCACTACAAAGCCTATTGCTCAGCAGCGTACGCAAGCTCAGGAGGAGCCTGCTATTATTAAGTGGTTTGAAAAGTACACGCAATTTGTATTAGAGCGTGGTATAAATCCAGAGTCAATCTGGAATATGGACGAAACTGGTTTTAGGGTCGGAATTCCAGGGGGTGAGAAAGTTCTGGTCCCACGAGCTATAAAGCAGCTCTATACTCCAAGCCCTGAGAATCGTATATCTATTACGATTATAGAGGCAGTATCTGCAACTAGACAGACAATTGCACCTGTACTTGTTGTTCCGGGTAAAATTCATATAGAGGCGTGGTACCCTCAAAACCTTAATGGGAATGAGCTGATACTACTCTTAGAAACTGGCTATTCTAATAGCCAGCTTGCTCTACAGTGGTTACAGCACTTTATAGAGCTTACTGCTCCACACGAACTAGGGAATCCTAAGCTTCTACTCCTTGATTCTCATGTTAGCCATACAAGCCATGAATTTATCATTCTAGCTGCTAAATATCACATCATCTTATAGGCGCTCCCTCCACATCTTACACACGTTCTACAGCCATTAGACGTGGGGATATTCTAACCATATAAGCACTGGCATAGGCAGGCTGTGCTCCGTGCCATACAAGAGATGGACATTACCTACAACCTACCCCTATTTATGAGAGATCTCCCGCAGATCCGGGAGCACACTTTTAAGGAATCTACTATACAATCAGCTTTCCAGAAAGCCGGAATCTGGCCTATAAGCTGTAATATAGCACTCGATAAGCTACGTACATACTCGCAGCCTACGCAGCCTATAGAGCCTACTACACCTACCCTACTAACCCGGACTATAACGCCTATTCCCTCTACTTTCCAGGGCGTAAAACAGGGCCTACAACGGTGGAAAGAGCGGGCTCTAGAGGCCTTTAGTAGCCCGTCAAGGCAGAGCTACGGCAACTGGCTTACTGGGGCTGCCCGGGTTCTGGCTACTAGCCAGCTCTAGGAACTCGACCTACGGGCTGTTCGGCAGCAGGTCAAGAACTCGAAGAAGAAGCGGGGGGGCTGGGGCCGACTCCAGTGTGGAGGTGAGCTCCGGGCTTCTAAAGCCCACGAGCTTTAGGCCTAGAAAGCTGAGCTTCAGGCCCAGAAGCTCGCTGCCACAGAAGCCCGGAAGCTGAGCCAGGCCACAAACCGAGCCCGGAGGCAGCTCCGCTGGGCAGGAATTGAAGCCCGGAAACAGGAGCGCCTCCGGAAGAAGAGCGTGGCTCAGCTCACTAGATTGGGCCTCCTAATTCCTCCGGAGTTAGAAGACCCAATTACTGACCCAGAAGCCGAATCTGAGAGCTAGTATGAGAGTGCGAGTGAGGGTGGGCGTGGGAGTGGGAGTGAGAGTGAGAGTAGGAGTGAGTGGGAGTGAGCGTGGGAATGAGGAAGTGATAATTGTGTAGAATGGAATTTTTAAGTACTTTTACATACAAATTACTATAGTCAGGTACTTACGGTCGCAATTTGAGGTCGCGCAACTTGCTTCCCCTCTAAGCGAGTTCGCGCAACTTGCTTCCACCTACGATTAGTCGCCTATGGAACTGGCCCAGATCTCGGCCATTTATTTAATCGTCGGTGTTCGCACCGACCACCTGCGGGTGGTCGGCGAAAGCAAAGTGAGACGCGAAAGCAAAGTGAGACGTGTTAGGTACATAACCGAGAAATGGTTCCTCTACAATTTTGTATGCAAATGATTTGATCTTTAATGTCAATACCACAACCCCTATTATAACGAATACAATGCAAGCTGAAAACGAAATATCTGCCAATCTAAGAGATGAAGCCCTCAAGTTCCTGTCCGAAAACCCCTCTGAAAAGCCAACTACAGCAGCTCGAATATTCAAAGTAAACGCCAGTTCCCTCCGTACAGCCCGTTAACGAGCAGCGAAGCCAAAGAGCATACAGGGAGGACATAATAAAATACTCTTAGAGGCACAAATTAAGGCAGTCTACAAATATGTAGAGGACTCATATCATGCAGGATATGGAGCATCGAAACAGATGGTATTCACAGCAATTTGCCATCTACGGTCTACGGAAATACCATCAAAGCTACCACCTTCATGGCGGTGGTTTCAAGGGTTTATGAAGGCACATCCAGACCTATTCTAAGTTATTAAAACTAAGGCAATTGCTTGAGTACGCGTTACATCGCAGGATATTTCTACCGTCGAAAACTAGTTTTTAGAATACTTAGCTTGGTGTACACAACACAATATCCAGCCACAGGATATCCACAACTTTAATGAGACTGGATTCTGAGTAGGGGTAGCACTAGGAGAGGAGGTTGTTGTTCTAGCATATATAACAGAAGTTTGTACAGTCTATTATCATTAAGTTAGTTGAATTTAAGCTAACCTACTTAAGATGTATGTTCCTATGGCTGAAAACCGAAAATCTGTTACAGTGATTGAGTCTATCTATGCTACTAGAAAAGAGCATCCACCTGTGATTATTATACAAGGACGCTAGCATATGGAGTCCTGGTATAATGAGAAATTAAGTGGCGACGAATTAGTCTTACTTTCAGACTTAGGATATACAAATAGCAAGCTTACAATGATCTTTCTAGAGCACTTTATAAAGCATACTGATGCTGGCCCTAATAAATCGAAGAAAGTGCTTCTTATGGACAGTCATATAAGCCATACGACTCTAGAGTTTGTCTTACGGGCTATAGAAATGAATATTCACCCATACCCCTTTCCATCACATCTTACTCATGTGATGCAACCTCTTGATGTTAGTGTTTTCCAACCGTACAAACACTGGCATAAGAAAGCTGTTCAACATGCTATGCGAAGCTTAGATATTAATTATAATATGGCTTCATTCTTTCGCGATATAGCTGAGATCCGTACGAACACGTTTAAAAAGGGAACTATTATAAGAGCCTTTCGTGACTCTAGAATGTGGCTAATCAACCTGAAGGAAGCTCTAAAGAAAATGAAAGTATATGCTCCTCCTAAGCGTCTAGAAGATACTTTAGGAATTCTAAGAACACCAACAAAATTCATACATTCAGAACTTAAACTCCAACACTGGCAGGCTAAAATACCAGACCTACTCTCTAGTCCATCAGCTCAAGAGTGGAATTCCTAGGCACGTAGTACAGAAGACATGCTTGCATATAGAGAGCTTGCAGTCCTACAGTATGATTTGCTCTCTACAAAAGTTGCAAATCAACAGAAAGCAAAGATTAGGAGTCGCTCTGTCCTTCAGACAACTAGTGGTCCATTGACAGCTAAAGATGCACAGAAAAAGAAGGAGGACAAGGCTAAAAAACATAAGGAATCACAGGAGCAGAGTGCAAATTACAGATCACGAATTGCTTTAAGCAAGGTTAAGAAAGCACTTCATAAACGTGGAGTAGAGGCACGCAAAGCAGAGCAAGCAAGAAAGCGTCAGATTAAGAGCCTGTTAAAGGCAGATCAAGAGGTTCCTCCTAATTTACTTGAGCTAATTCTAGACCCTGAGAAATTAGCTCAGGAATCGGAGCTTCAGGAGGAGGCTACCTCTCAATTGATTTCAACAATAGGCTGGTCACAGTCGCAGGTAGATGAAGATGAGGAGACTGGTTTTATTAGATTTAGTGGGTTAGACACAGAGGAGAGCAAGAGCTTATTTGTGGACTATGAGCTTAATTCAGAAGATACTTTAGACCCTGGGTTGTTTTGATATCGCAAATAGCTTTAAGAGAATTATTAACATTCAATTAAGAAGTAGAGCATTAAATAAGATAGTAGTTGTACTGTAAGTTGTATTATGAGTCTATCCTAGTTGATGCGTCTCACTTTGCTTTCGCCGACCACCCGCAGGTGGTCGGTGCGAACACCGACGATTACCCTCGCCCCGTCCACTCTCTCCACCACCTCAGCATATTCACTAGTTTCTCGCGATCTCTTCACACTTCCGATCATTATAAATAGAAACAACAACAAAACTGTGGATATTCAGCGAATAGAGAATCAGGAAGGGGGGAACCGACTTCAGGTCTGGGGCCGGTCATCCATCACGGTACAGGCCAATCGCTGCCTCCACAGCCGACGCCGCCTCCACAGTCCACGCCGTCTCTACAGTCCACGCTGCCTCCACATTTGACGCTGTCTCTACTGTCGACGCTGTCTTCACAGTCGATGCTGTCCTTTAAGTCGGCAGCGTCACTCTCACCATTATCAGAGATCCATGTTCAGCCCCAACTGCATGCATCTGACAACGTAGGTTCCGAAGATCTCCTGTACCATCTAGCTACCACCATAAAGGATAACAATCATCATACAATGGCTCTGAGTTCAGCGAAGCTACCATCACTCCTGGTAGAAAAACACAACGGTCAGCCTATGCAATGCACCAAACAATTACCAGCTTCGAACCATTATACGCTGCGTTCTCAGCTGGAAGGGCGATGCCAAAGATTTATAGGGATAGATTTCCTACAACACTGAGAAACTGGAAGGAGATGCTGTCCCATGCTTACACTAAAGTATCTAGGGTCGCTGCTCAGAAGGAACATGACCTTCTTTGCAAGAGAGTCTCCGAGCTGGTCGACTCAGGCTACTTAGAGCAAAACTCAAATTCAGAGCTCGACCTACCTATTCTCTGCAATAACCAGCAAATGCTGCGATTTCTCAATTGAGAGATTCTACAGCTTGTGCATAAACTACACCATGCTGACGTACAATAGTCATGGTCAACTCAAGAAGTTCAAAAGAGGATTTTCAAGAGCTGCTACGCTAACCTATTTTAATGGCGCTAGAACACTACTGTAAAGGGGCGTCACGTGAGGACGCCCCCACGTGCAGGACACGGTAGGGCTCGCTAAAACCAGGAGCCCTAACATAAAAGGGACTGGAGGCGTAGGACCGAGGCCTCTAGTCAATAGTCGCTGTATCTACGTAGACCTATTGTGC
>KV459553.1:0-45525 GCA_001662645.1 Pseudogymnoascus sp. 03VT05 | reverse complement strand
AGAGGTGGGGATGGGAAAAGTCTGGGGTGTTTATAGAAGAGGGGGATTTATTGGGCTATAAGTTCTAGAATAGGTCACTGCATTAACTCAGCGCTTGACGAATGACGAGGGTATACAGTATATTGCATGCTAGCTCGCTCGGTCGCTTGAAATTCTATCTTGGTATGCGTGCTTCTAATACAATCCTCAGAACCAAAAACCAAAATTACGTGGACGAATATCATCGTCGCCTAATAGCCCATCTAGCCGTCTCCCACCAAACCAGCATTCAAGCACCCCCACCCCCAACCGCCTCCCATCCCCTCACCCCCCTCGCCTCCTCAAGCTGCACACACCACCACAGCGCCTCCTTCGCCTTTCCCTCCATCCTCGCATCCTCGTACGCCCTCGCAAGCCCAAACCATGCTTCACTATCATTCCACCCCCCTCCAAGCTTCGTCAAGCGATCCAACAAGCCGTGTGCGCGATCACGGGCCGCCAGCCTGTCGAAGAGCGAGAGCTTCGTTGTAGGCGGTGCAGGGCCCTGAACGGGCGGCGGAGGTAGCCCGAGCGGTGTCGAAGTGGTAGAGGTGTGCGCTGATGGTTTGTGCGAATTGGGGGTTGCGGAAGCGGAAGAAGAGGGCGGCGTGGCGATGCTGGGAATGGACGGGGGGTAGACGAGCGCCTCGGAGGAGATATCGAGGAGGATGTTGGAGAGTCCTACGATGGCGGCGGGGTGGTCAGGGAAATGGGTCAGTGCGGCCTCGAAGTGCGATAACGCTACGAATGGCCATGATTCCGCGAGGGAGACTTGTCCGCGCTGTGTTGTGTTAGCATGTTATCCTGTTTTCGTGGGATATAAGACTTACCTCTGCACACACGTCCGCCCAGAGCTCCTCGACGCTCTTCCCTACTCCCCACTCGCGTGCGTCGACGAGGAGCTGCCCGCTCTCATCGCGTAGGACATCCTCCTCTAGACCTTCGACGAGCTCGCTAGCGGCCTCGATGGAGACCTTGGAATCTTCGTACTGCTCTGCGCGGCGGTAGAAGCCGGCTATCAGGAGCCAGACACGCACTAGTATCCCAATGTGGTGTCGTCGCGATTCACTCGGCGGCAAGCGCGTTGCCGGGCAGCTGAAAGGCAATAATGAATATGAGTTCAACGGCTTCGTACCCTGTCCGTTAGCTCTCGGCGGTGCTTCTCGAGCTTGTTGAGATGTGCTATCAACTACTTTCGTAGGTGATATCTCCCCGTCACTCGCTGGATTCGACGCTGCTTTTGAGGTAGCTGCGCTCCGATTCCGGATGCTAGCGTGGCTCAACTTATGGGCTAATTTGTCTCCCTTATTGGTCTTTGTTGAGGGGTGCTGGCTCCGCCGAGTGAGTTTTGCTGGCGTGCCGCTTTCTCCTGTCACCTGGATCTTTGGAGCCGCGCTTGCCGTTGTTTGAGAGGTTGGTGGCCGCGAAGCAGTGCTTACGTTTTCGGCCGTAGACGAGGCAAAGGTCGTGGCGCCAGATGCATCGCGGTTGGAGCGTTTTGATCGTCCAAATATGCTGCCTTTAACGCTGCGAAGAGTGCTAGTCCCGGTAGTCGGAGGGTTTTGCTGAGACTTCCTTGAAACGGCAAACGGAATTTGTGCCTGGCCAAAAAGCCTTGAGTAGAGACTCAGAAGCTCCTCGGTTCCGTTGACAGCAACGTCTGGCCCGTCTTGGACCTCGATAAGAAGCAATTGAGACATTTTAACTTCTAAAATTGCCTCCTTTTCATAGTCGTCCATATAGTCAATAGCTGCACTCTGCTTTTCTTGCATGCCATTCAAATGTTCGCTCTGATAGTTACCATCTCCTTCCCTCTCGCCGAAAAGGGCCTTTAGGTCCCCAAATTGCTTAAAGGCGCCCTCGCAAGCATGGGATGCTTCTGTAAATTGCTCTTTCGCGCTGAGCAGCAACGCTAGTAAATGCCACAACCGTATTAGAGACCTCTCTCGGTCAAATTTGGTAGGGTTTGAGGCTTTGTCGGCATTTCGCTGTGGTGCTAGTGCAGCTCCAACAATCTGGATGGCCTCTCCGATCTGTCGTCTCTCTGAAAGGACCAATGCAAGTGCAAATAGGGTATCAACGTCATCAGTGCATCCGTATTCTGGTTTCAGCGAAGTCCGTAGATTCGCGATAGCTTTCGCTTGGTATTCAGGTCGTGATTTCGCATCAGGAGTCAATCGAGCCCACTGGGCGTTGCTTATGCCAATTGCACGCCAAGCGTGCGCATACACATGAGGTGACACCGTGGATGTTTCCGCGGCGGAACCACTCTCGAGTAGCTTTTTGTTGCCAATTGTAACCCCGTTGGTGTCGCCATTGGTCAACTCCTCCTGACTATGTGACGGGTCGTGCTGCTCTAACCATGACTCGAAAAAATGGGCAAGTTTTTTTGCTTTCTCAGCCCCGGCAAGCCCGCCAAACTGGCAAAGAGCCCTTATACATTTGGATGCCGTGACTAATACATCCTCGTTGCTGTCCAGTGCATGTTCAGGTTCTCCTGTCTTTTGCACCCGTTGTTTCCCTTTATTGACAATCTCAAAGTAAGTGCCGAAGGCTTTGAAAGCTAGTTCAAAGTCGGCGAGAGCTAGATGGACCGTGAAGAGGCCTCGTAGAATCTGGGTTGAATGGAACGTTTTTGTGGCGGCCCTGTAAAGGATTTCGAGCACACTGCGGCTGATGCCAACTCTCCCACCAGATCCGAGATCGTTCTCGTCCCAACAGCTGCCACACAGCACCGCCCAGTTGCCCAATACAAGCTCAACCAATTCTTCAATCTCTTCGCTGCTTTGTTCCGCCTTTGGGAAATGCGCTTCTTTGAGAAGTAGAGATTCGTATCGTGCTTCCACTCGCGCCAATTCGCCACGTTGTATGATTCTCATTCCATGGTTGTTGCTGGTAGCCCCCAGGGCGGTGGATGGGTACGGCAGGTCACTTTGGACAATAAACGAAAGCGTGGCATAATATTCTTTCCAAATCTGCCGTCTCGGCACATCCGCTTCCGTTGCATATCCCCCAACTGCGGCCGTCGACGAGCTCGCCAGTCTTTCCCAGAAATCCGCCCAAGCTCGGAATGCCACCAAGGTCTCTGCCTCCATCCTCGGTGAAGCATTGCTCTTTATGGTCTGGCTCGTGATTAGGCAGAACTTTGTCAACAACAGCTCCGTCCACTTGCGCAGCTCCGAGGCTTTCTTCAATTCCGACGCTGTCGCAGAAACGATTGGCATTCCCGATTCGAATACCTCAATCGCATCACCCAGCGACCTAGACTTTTCTAGTGCAACTCCTTTTATGTATATCGCCTTCAAAGCGCAAGTGCGCGTCCATCCCGTCGCTTGTTTTGAAGTGCCGTCGAGCAGCGAGAAATCCCCCTCGATGTTTTTCGGCAGTCGCAAGGCGGCAAGCTCTGGTTCGCCGAGCGCCCAATGCACCCATCCAAGGGCGACCTGAGCCTGGAAGACATCTTCGGGGTGGTTGTGCTCGGCATCGATGGCTCCGATAAGGGGGGGTACATATTGGACGAGACCTGTGATCTCTGGGTTAGTGCCTGTCGAGGGTTGGTGCCTTATGGCTTGTTGAACGGCATGGGTGGCATTCGCGGCGAGTGTAAGACCTATGTAGAGCAATCAGCAAACAAAGTTCAAAAAGGGGACGTCGCAATGAACGGGCGCACGGGGGGCTACTTCGGGTCTTCACGTACATGCTCGGGCAGGGGCGTGCTTCCTGATCTTGCGAACCAAATTCGGAACGGCCTCCCAATCACCACCACATTGTGCCTCGTCGAGCTGCTGGATATACTTCACAGCCTTCGACCGATCTGGGCCCTGAGGTTTCAATCAGTATGGTCTTCGTTTGATGGCCCCCCTCGAGATTGACCTTGGGGATTGAATCTTACCCCCATATTGGACGGACTACTGAAGCGATAGAGTTCCGGACAGATCTTAGGCCAGAAACATTAACACATAACAACAGTTAAACATTCTGGTGGACACCCAATGGAATCTACGTTATTGGCCAAGTTAACGTATGGTCCATCTCGGACCTGTTTCGCGACGATCTGAATTCAAGCTGGGGTAAGCATGTGACCAATAAGAAAGAGTCACAGCCTTGCGCTAAATATGGGATCGCGGCCGAGAAATTTATTCTGAATTATGTAGCGAGGCTGGATCCCGTGCAATTGAAACTGGAGCGAAAAACGAGAACTAGGAATCTAGGTCTGTTTTTGGAGACAGAGAAGACACATTACGGGTAAATAAAGAGACAACGCCGTGCTTGTTATACCACGAACGACGCAGCCAACTCCCACAAGCAGAGAAGCACCAGATGTCTATCCCACCTGAGTTACGGGTGCTAAACCACCAGCTCTCCACTGTCCCAACCGCCCAGTTACCTCAGATAACACCTCTGCTCCTACGGAACGTACTGAGGTGTCAAGGGCCTTTATCAGCGCCGTCTACAAATGCCGCCAAGGATGATTCGTCTGAGGCATCTGCTGTCCACACGCTCAAAACTCACGTGTCCAGGTTATTATTTGGCAAAAGCGCGGAAGGAAGATTCGCAGCGATAATACTGGCGAAAGGCATTATTGACGTTGGCGGATGGGAAGTTCTACGAGGGGCTTTGAAATGGGTGCAAGGGCTGTTGGCAATATTGACAGTAAGCAAATATACGACGGTTTTTGATCCAGACGACTGACATTTTTGTAGAAGCCAGATCCTGCCGCATCAAAGAGGCTATGCATCATTACATTGACAAGTATATTTGTCAAGACGCATCAGTATCAGAGCATCGTCAGAGAGATCACTACGCCACATCTGTCACCTTTTGTGACGTCTTGCCTTGCCCTCGTCTCCTCAAAGGCCACCGGCAAGGTATTGGAAGTTCCAGCATCTCTTACAGAGGCTGTGTTGGACGCCTTTTCTACGCTGATGCCTAGACATCCTGCAATCTTCCGACCATTTGCCAACCAGATTAGGCAAGTCACGAGAGTGTATGTGGCACCTACCTTCTGTGATGGATTCTTCGTGCCCGAATCTCTGAAGGAGTCCGCCCGCTCTCTCGCCGTGTTATTGCATCAGACAGCGCCAAAAAACACCAGCGGAGAAGAATGGGGCAAGAACGTCCGAGAGCTTGTCAAAGAGATTCATGCCACGACAGATCAAGTTTATCGTGCTGTTGTAGAGGATTGGGAGTCTGCTGCTGGATACATTCCCCAGCCGATTGATGTCAACGAGGAGCTTCATGGCGGCGGGAAATCAAGAGATGACTATCCAGCCTGGACTGGGATTGACGCTGGATTGGAACGGCTCCAAGGCTTACTTGGTTACCTGGAAGAGCACTTCAGACACCACACGGCGACCGCTGTTACCGTGCCTCTCGGAATTATCGACGACATCCTCACCAGGCTGATGTCCATTGCCGCTCCCCAGCCATCGAAAAATGGATCAGGCCAGGGGGGCATGAGACTCCACCCAGCAATCTCTCGTGAAGAGCGAGAAGGTTTATGGTCCGGTCTACCGCAAACCTACGTCGGAGTCATAGAAGTCTATGGAATCCTCATTGAGCGTCTCCACCATAATTTTACGTCTCTAGCGCAAGGTTGCCTTGAGCAGATTACGTGGACCTTCCGATCAGGAAAACAGGACGAGCAGTACCGCTCAAAAGCCTACGACGTCATTGCCACTATTTTACCACTATGTGCATCGGGCCTTCCAAAACCTTCCGTTGACAGAATGACGTCGGTGATAGTTTCCTGCTGCAAAGATTTACGTACTGTCGACGAGGTGGTTCCCGCTATAGCGCTGAAGGACAGTAGCGGAAAGGCTACTTCCAATGGCGTCGCTAATGCCGACAGTTTCCTCAAAAACAAGTCAATTCTGTCATCTGCCGACGTGCACGATACGGCAGTTGTCAGCAGCGCCAAAGCGCTCCTGCCACTATTCTTCACTCTTATTCCTCAGCAACACCTTGAGGCATATACACGAGCCGAGCTAGATAGGACAGCCATTCTATCACACCACAAAGAAGCAATGCTGGCTAGCGTTCTGAGCCCATTCTTAGGGCGGAATGGAAAGAGTCTGCCTAGCATTCTTCCGCACCTTTGCCGAGCATATCCGCGAGATGCCGCTGTCGAGGCACTACTGAGGCCGCGCCTTCCTGTCATCCGACAATCTGGGCCTGTAATGGGTGCGCCTCTCGGAGAGGAGCTTGTCGAGGACGACGATATAGCGATGGATGATCTGCAGCCAGTGGACGAACAAGAAGAACACTCCGAGAATATCGTTAATACCACTGCGATATCGATATCAACGAGCAACGATGCCACTTCTACTGATGCTCCGATCATGTCTACGAAGACGAGGGAACCCGAGACTAACCATTGGGGGACTAGCGCCTCAAATAAGGGTTACGCTAGGAAGGACCCGCAAAATAAGGGTGTGGCGGTCCCTGCCGCTAGCATTAGCGAAGGTGCGCCAAGGGTCGAAACAACGACACGTACAACAGTCCAATCAACGACTACGACTGTAGATGTTGTCGAAGAAGAGGACTCTGATGACGAGTCTGTGCACTTGGAGGCTGGTCTGTCTGATTCTGAGGAGGAGGAGGAGGAGTAAAATATGGTCTTCATAGCGTTTGATATTGGTATATTACTTGTTACATCTCGGAGGAGATACAATGTTTCACTTTTGACATAATTACCAGAACGCTCCTTCCTTGCCCGTGACTTAGAGCGATGACTAGTTTGACTAGTCCGTTATACGTTCGCACCTTCCCTTGCTATTATCTGCTAGGGCCGACTTGCCTAGTCCATCGTACGTTCGTACCTTCCATTGTTATTGTCTGTTGACCCGACTATAATAGCTCCGTCGTACTTGCCTTCCCACGTAAATTTTGACACTTTTACCTTCCGCCGTAGATATGTTGCCTATCTTCCATTGCTTTCCGCCATAGCTATTATAGTTATGGTTCTCATAATGAACCTTGGCCTCATGTGAAAGCTAACATTCCATCTTGACACAAGTTACCATGACTTGGAGGTCAGCCGCCAGAAATAGCGTTCAACAAGCTCTTGACAGAGATGTGGAATGCTCCTCTCAACACTAAATTCGTACCCAGCGGTGCCAAAAGTTCCAGATGCTTCCTGTCTCCCGTAGTAGTTGAGATTTAGCTTCGACCTGGAGCGATTTGCCGTCAATTCCGGGTTGGTGGCTGAGAATTGAGCCCAGAAAGCTTCCAACAGTGACCTAATAAGCACGCCTATCAACACTAAACCCGTAGTCCATAGTTCTAAAAGTGCCGGAAGCTTCATATATTCCGGCAATTGGCAACGATCATGCGTCCTCTTGATGTAAATAACGCTAATTCGAGACCAGGGTTTGCCTGAAATAGCGTCTAAGAAGCTTCTGATAAATCGTCAACACCATGACGTTGACGCTAGATGTCTGACTCCTCTGTTAGCATTGATGTTTGATGCCATGGTACTCTACTGCCGCCTGGAATCATTCCACGCAGTGCCACCTACCAGAAGTAGCGTCCAAGAAGCTTCTGGTGCAGCATTAACTCTCCTGACGACGCCGCCAAATGTCTGACTCCTATGTTAGTGTACGTCAATGGTGCTCTCTCACCGGTTGAAACCATTCCACGCTGTATCACCTGCTCCTCGCCGTAACGTTTTAGCCTGCCTCCCAAATCCCTATAATAGCATGGCCCTTTCCGCCCTCCGTCTGATCTGCTCTTTCCTCCTACAACACCAGTCACACACAGCTTCCAGGGCCACCTTTGCACATCTCAAGCACAACGTTTGTTCAAAGCCAACTTACGTTTGTTCAAAAGCTCACTTGAACACACACCTTGTCAAAGTACAAGATCTTGCCAAAGTACAAGAACCCACATTCTGGAGATATCCAAGAATAGATCAGCACGTCCGCTGCATCACCCAGTCATCTACGAGAGATACTGGATTTTTAAGTCTTGAATTTGTGTCTGACACAGAAAATTGTGAATAACAGTAGAAGGCCCCTGGCAGAAGTGAGTACTCCTATCATATGGACGTAGACTTGGATTCTAACCCACAAATAGAGCTGTGTGTCTACTGGTGTCGGTATCACTGATATTGGACATCCATCAAAGATACCAGAGGCCCTCAACGACAAAGTTCGGCAAGACCTCCTGAGTGACTACTGTCAGGTTAACAGTGCCTGTCGGTTAGTATCTTTATCATTTTTGACTCTGAACACGGCACTGATATAGCCTAGTCTCTCTTTCAGTCACTCTACCAACGTCCAACCAAGGAGTAAGTTCTCCCAGTAACTGACTTGCGGACCCGAGCTGACTTCTGTAGCAATGCATTCCAAGTTGAACACAGTCGCTCAGGCACAGATGGCGGAATCCAGATTCCAAGCTACCATGAATGAGCCCACCGAGCAAACAACAGCCTCTCGGCCGAGCGAGACTGCGTCGGTATTCAACATCCTGCCAGCGATGCCTCTCCAAGGTGCAAAAGCCAGTATCCAAGGCATGCCCGTCAAGGAACTCTATCCCATCGAGGTTTATAATATGCAACACTCTGTTGAGCAAACTGTAGCTCCAGGGTTCGAGCAGTCTGAGTTCGGAGAAGGAAGTTCCGGTGGAGAAGAGGGACAAAACATTGAGCCGCAAACGGTTTCGATCATCGGTGAGCGGCCCTCCAAGGCCCGGAAGTCCGCGAAAAACCAAACTCCAGCCATGATCAAAAATAACCGGGCTCGAGCCATTGCTAGAGAAAATGCCGCTCGCCTCAAGGCAGACAAGAGAACGGCCGATGAAATTTACGGCACCGACGGCCCGGTGACCGAAGTATCACATCCACACACATTCTCGGTGCAGTTTCTGGAGCATGGTCTCGTGGAGCATGGTCTCGCAATGGACGCAGATTTTATGGGAGTGCGTAGCTTCCAAAACTGTCTGGAATGCTACGTTGCCAGAGAGATGCCAGAAAAGCAGCGTTCTTCTCACAGACCTGCAGACACTCTCCAACGCATCGGGGAGAAGAACCCAATTCCTCCACCGCACTACCCAAGGGAAGACAAACAAGTTTGCGCAAGCTGGAAGTATGTGACCCCCCCCCGTTACCCCCTGTAAAAATGCCGAGGTTTTGTCATGTCGGTTGAGTTGCCGAAGACCTCCTTGTTTCCCATATAAGCGTATGAATGACTGAACAGAAGACATAGACTAACAAGTTGCAGACTTGAGCTCAAAGAAAAGTGGGCCAGCCACGACGGAAGAGTCTACAGAAAGACAAAAGCCAAAGTCAGAGCAGACGTCCCAGAAGTGCCAACAGAAGATTGGTACACCCTCCTTGCCACGATCCACTATGATCACGGGCACCAGGGTCGGGACGCAGTCTTCAACAAAGTCAAATCGATCACCCCGAGTATTTCCAAGGGCTTTGTGGCCGCGTACGTCGCATGCTGCTGCTTACAGGGGAAGTCATCCCACCGTAAGCACAAGAACGTACGCAAAGTCTTTGCCGGAAAGGAGCTTGCAAAGACCGGCAAGCCCTCAAAGGGAAAGAAGAGCGCGATCGAGGAGGCTGGCCCCGATTCTTCCTCTCCAGCGGCCAGAAGGCCAAGAGCGCATTCCACCGACCCAGCCATGGTGAACGCCGGTGATGAGCAAGATCCGTCCTTGCAAAATGACTATAGTCCGCCCCAAATGGGTGTGGAAGTAAGTATTCATCCTCCAATAACCATATGAAAAGCACCTATTTACTGTAATGCAGTTCCCAATTGCCATGGCAGACCCATACCGGGATGTCGCTGGCCCGGTTGAGAACCACAGGAAGGTGATCGCGCACCAAGCTGCTCCGCAGATCCCGGAAGGTCCGAACAATGCTTTGGTCTTCGACGTGACGGGTATCGCCGCAGCGGCTCCTGTTGCTCCTGGGTCAGAATCGGCCCCAAACGACTCTTGGTTTTGGGCAGAGGACATGTACGGATCGGGTGCCGAAGAATGGCAAGGTGATGACAGCGATTGGCTAACGCAAACTGCCTCTGAAGTGTCGGGACTCTCAAACTTGGGCGGGAGCTTCCACACAGAAGACGCGGCGAGTGAAGAAGCCTCGCAAGCTATGATAGACTCACAACTAGTAAGTCCTCATTCCCCCAAAGAGAATTAACTGACCTAACATTTCAGATGGCAATTCCTGCACAAGGGGACAATACCAGTCACCCGCAGTCGAACGCCAATGACCCTGGGCTATCGTTGTGCCTTGTGAGTTCTACCACCCTAATCCCGAAATGCTATTACTGACAGCATTTTCAGGAGGACCCATCTGTTCATACAAACGGCAGTATGTCAGATGCGGAATTCGGCCGTTTGGTGGATGACATGTCAGAATGGGATCTGGTTGATTGCCCGTTGGATTCTAGTACCTAGTCGGCATGGATGGATCAAGATTTTGCGTCAAGATTTTGCATTTGCGGGAGTTCAAAAAGCGGCAAGCACGGAAAAGGAAAAGCGGATATACCCATAAGAAGAAAAGGCAACGGAGTTTATTGGAAGCGGATTAAAATGTTGGATCAAGTGGAGTTTTGGAGTTTTGGAGTTTTTGTATGTCTTGTTTTTTTGTCATGCCTTCCAGAGGCCGCGGGGGTTTCTGAGGGGATCATGTGCAGCGGGACGCCGTTGCATGTGACCTCCGAAGACTCTCTTGCACAACTGCGTCCCTGAGCATAAAATGCAAAGGGAGCGAAAGCATAAAATGCTATTGTTTGAGCGTGGTTGGGGCTTGTGTACCATGCGGGAGTCTCTGCGGAGAACCTGTCGAGTGATGACCTGGGGCATGAAATGCAACAGGGGTTAGAGCATACAATGTAATAACTTAACCACTCATATTAAGGTATTATGACGTGAACTTGCTTCGTGACTGTGAATAGAAGTCCATGAGATCAAACCATGCCATCAGTTGAACATCATCGGCAGGCTCACAGTAAGACTCGGTATCATGGTGCTTGAAATTTCATGGACAATAAGAGTTAGTGAACCAGCTGAGTTGAATATGACAGACAGCAGTGAGACTCGAATGAGAAAGGCAAAGTATTCACGGTCATAAACATGATAAAGACGACAGTAAAAGAAGCAAGCAAAGCACTACATTGGCTTAATATAAAATCATTTGACAGAAGCGATGCACACTCAACGACTATAATCCTGGATGCTTTCCTGTGGTTGCCTTAGCTTCCTTTCGTAGCATTGCCCTGAACATTAGGTCCGTGTAAGGAGCTTCATACCGGTCGGGTTTTCTGCCGCCACTGTCCCTTTCTAAAATTAATGCGAGTTGTAACTGACATCGCTGGCCCGCTGCCCGTGCCACGCCTCTTCACCAACTTGCCAATGGCCCCATAAGGCCCACCCGATGCACCTCTACCCGAAAACACCAAATCAACAAAAGCTCCCTCCAACTCCCAGCTATGCACAATTCTTTATTGACACTTCTATACAGAGCCGGGCGGTTAATAATGCCCATTGCTCTTCGTCGGCGACGCATGAGCTTTGACACCCGGCGTGTTTCGAATCTCCCCGAGAACTTTGCTTCCTTTACCAGCATCTGCTCGCAGATCTTCCTCTGGATCATCAATGAGATGATCCATAAAGCTGACATAATCGTACTGTGGCATGCCTCGATCCTCCTGCAGGTCTGGCCCCTTGTGTGCGGGGATTATCTTGGTCAACTTCTCAATGACATCGTCAGGCACGAGACTATGTCGTAGGTCCATCTCTGTAACATAAGGCTTTCCATCAGCAACCTCCCTAAAACTCTGGAAGACTTGTTCCGCCGTGTTTTGATCCTCAGTGACGTCCACCATGAAGTTGATAAATTGCTCAAAGGTCACGTGGTCACGCCCGCGAGATGTCTCCAGGAAGTAGTCGTGCATCTCATCCTCGCTAAATACCAGCCCAAGAGACGCCAACGCGGCGCTAAATTCCAGCTCCTGGAGACTGTTGGAGGCATCACGATCGAAATGGCGGAAGACGCTTTCGAACTCCTCCAGCTGTATAGGCGTGAGGTTTGTCATATTTCGAGCCACCACTTGATTGTCTAAAAAGGCCAGCTTCTTAGACACTGAACCCTTCACGAGGCCAAGTTCGTAGGAAAGCTCATCATATGTGTATGTCGTGAAGTCGTTCTCTTCGATGTTTGCTTCTTCACATTTCTGGTCAAGCTCGGCGATCGTCTCGAGATACGAGTCGAGGGGTGCCACGCTTTCATTTAGACGCTTGACATGCCTTAGCTGATCTTCAACGTCGCCCTCCAGCCCCGACACGGCGAGCTGCATAGCATTCAAAGCAAGTGCGAAGTCGTTAGCCTTGTCTGCAAATGTTCTCCTCAAGGCGTTTTTGATGCTAGAAGGAATGTTAGTCTCGTAGAATCTTGAAGGTATAAATGTTTAGTCTTACTCTCTGATAGTTTCATTAATGAGCTGTCCCCTTGCCATCTCGGCCCTCATCAAGACTGCCCATTCCTTTTCCAGCGTATCTAACCGGAGCTCCTGCGGTGGGTCGTAGGGCCGAAGGCGGTAGGTGCTCATTTTTGTCTTGATATTACCCAGCAATGCTGCCAGTTCGCTCTTCTCGGCCACCCATTCCCTCTTCTGCCCCCTTTTATACACACCAAACTCTGAAGATTGACTCTTTGCGTCGACATATGTGCCCTCAAAGTCAGAATCCTGCCAACTTTGACCTTGCTCTTTGATGGCCTTCAAGAGGGCTCGCATTCTCCGCTCAAATGCACTCTGCATCTCCCAGGCGCCCTGCATGCTGCTGACAAATTTCTCAACTCGCCGACCTGCATTTTCAACCTTCTCCATTTGTGAGAAAGCATGGAACCAGTATGCTATGTATGTCATCAAGGATCTTTCATCCGGTTTGGCGACATCACATACGTCCTCCACGTCGAGAAGATCTGGTATACCGATCTCTTTGCTCGCGATATCAAAAGCTAGTTGCATATTTCCACGATGATCTTTCTTGTCCAGTGCGTCGTAGTCGATCAGATCTGGGCGATGAATATCCAGCAACGCACAAAACGCCAGCCCATCGTTCCAGCTTGCACTGAAGTCCCTGACTTCCACTTCATCGTAACAGGCCGTTTTCCTTTGGCACCAGAGTAGCAAGCCTTCCTTCGCAGTCATACCCTCCTGGTTGATATCGGAGATTGTGAACCGTAGAATAAGAGTCCATATAAGCCCCAGTATAATCTTCCGGTTTCCATCAACCACATCTTCGGCGCCTATGTTGGTCATCTGGATTCCTTTCGATTTTATAAAGTCGAGCGAGAGGTTGGCATTTTCGAACCGTTGCACCCGTAGCTTTGGCTTCGCCGCGTAGCGGCCCAGAGACTCGCTGGAGAGGCATTCGAGCAGATGGATAAGTATAACCTATGGAAGGTCTTAGCACACTGTAGTTGGATATTGACAGTTCGCAGCTTACACCGTCGCTTAGATCTTTCACCAGGTCCTTGACCTCGACCTCCCTAGCTGATATCTTGGCGTTCAGCCTGTATGAAGTACCTGTTAGCTAACCATATATCCCAGAAATCGCTCACTGCGCATGCCCTCAAGCCAGGGGTTGTGTGTCAACGAACCATTTCGTGAATGTCTTCTGTTGCACGTTGATCCACTTATGCTGCTCTGCTGCGTACGCCATGACTGATCGACTCCTGCAAGGGCCCCCTTCTCATAAACTTCTCGATATTCCGCCTGTTTCCCAGCAATATTCGATTCAACCTTTCTCTGCCTCGGTATCAAGCTTCCTTCCCCACGTATGGCTTGGCTGATAGAGATTCGCTGGCGGTTTGGGTAAACGTTTGGTAAGGGCTTATTCGCGGGACTCGAGTTTGGTCGTAACGCACGGCAGATACTGGCTTAGCAGTGAACAATAGTGAGCTTTATAGAATGTAACCTGGGTTTCGTAGTTATGTGGATTTCGACATTCCTCGGCGATGTTCGCAGTGTTTACTTTTGCGGGAGGGGAAGTCGCCGGAGCAACTGTACCTGATTGGCAGCCTCGCGATCCACATTTCTGGCTGGACTTCGCCATCATCACATCGTTCCTGGCCAAACATATGAACAACCCATCCAACACAGAGAAGCTGCTGAGTACTTTACCACAATTTGGGACACAAAAGCCTTACAAGTCTAATCACAACATATGGTATTATGTTCACATAAAAGTCTTCATATGACAGTCAATTTTGAGTGTGAATTGGATTTCTTTGTCCAAGATAAAACTAACTACGTGCGACCGTCTACATTTCAACAATTCCATTCCTTTCAAAGGAACAGCTGAGTGGATGACTTTTGGGATATCCCCAATATCCAATATTAAATCCAAAAAAAAAAATAACAACCGATTTATCCAATTCAAACAGTCGCCTCGGGCCTTGTGCTTCTCGGATATGTAAATGTATACTTACCCAGATCGCCGTCCTCTCTTACGGCGCAGGTCATCAGCAACTTGGATATATGCTAACACGCTATACAGTAAATTGGCCATGGTACTGTTGATGGTGCTTAACATTCCACGGTGGCCGGCTGGGCGTCACGGTACCAGTTTCGACGAGGGTCTCCGAGGCAAGTCCCAACAGTCACCGAGGTGCCATATCCAGCTTCAGCCATTCTCATGAGGATGTACTCTGTGAGAGAGTATACCGAATGGTAATGGATATCATGCTGGAGAATGAGAAAGCTGCCTTGGCTCGGGTCCTCACCACGGGCGGCAATTGCGGCGTTCACGTTATCCATCGAGTTGTGGATCAACTCGGCGTCATTGTTCCAATAGTCAACGGTGTCGACGTCGAAATAGATGTTGTGGTAGCCCATCTCATCAAGCTTTTCGGCGCAATTGTAGTCGCAGGAAATATATGGTGGTCTCATGTAGGTTGGGATGATGCCAAGGATATTGCGGATTGCCATTTCGTTCCGGTACATTTGTCTGTCGAATTCTTCTTCGTCAACCCCGCTGAGGTCAGGATGCCCCCAGGTGTGGCTTGCAATTTGATGGCCTGAGTCATACATTCTCTGTAAGTAAGTTAGCATGAGTTGCATTTTCTTTAGTCGGCGTTGGTGCATACCTTGATGATAGCTGGATAACCGGTTGAACAGTCGTCGATTTCATGTACGCCATTATTATTACCAGCTATGAGAAGTCAGTACGACATGACTATCATGACAGGGATATTTTACTTACTGATGAAGAATGTTGCCTTGGCGCCGTACTCGTCTAAGAGATCCAGCAAGTCGTCGGTATACGCGGATGGGCCATCATCAAAGGTCAAAGCGACAGTACCCGTCTCGGTGCAGTGACGGATCTCTCCACTTCCTGCATATGGCACAGACCCGACCTTGCGTCTGGGGATTATCGAGGTCGTAGGACCCATTGACCGTTTGTGTATGTTGGCGCTGGTGTGCGGGGGGTAGAGGGTGCCTGAGTTCTGGAACTTGGTGCTGTTCCAGTCTCCGCAGTACGGCTCTTGGATACCACAATAACTGCTCTATGTCAGCGAGGTTAAAACGACGAGGAATGGAATACCAACCCATAATCAGAGCAGCAAGAACCAGTCTCGCAGCTACCAAAGCCAGATCCACAACGTCCATAATCAAATCCGACGGTGGCCATGTGTACGTTTACTCGGTTTCTTTGAGAAGTATATGTTCCATTGCTGACGGTGCTTCCGTTAGATGTCTCCAATGTATTGTTATATCCTGTTCCTGGGTTGGACTCTACGGTCTCGTTGAATTTGGAGTGTTCAAAACTGTGAGGAAGGGCCACAACAGCAATAGCCGCAAGCAAAATCGCGACGGGATGCATCTTGACAGGATATCGTGGTGCTGTTTTTATTGGCCTTCTGAGGGCGAATGTGGATTTAAAAGATAACAACAACAGAAGTTATATGATCTTTCATTCATATGAGAGCCTCCGAGATATGATAGGCGCTTTCTCGATGAGATATTTGAGACGACTACCGATGTCGCGCCGGTTGGTGATGAGGACGTGTATGGTGAAGAACAGGAATAAGAGAGGGATGAACACAGGTAATGGGAGGACTACTGTGAGTATTACGCGTGACATCCTAACTAGTTAGTTTGGAAATGAAAATGGCCTTCAAAATCATACGAATGCTTTACTCATACTTAGAACCATAACTAGCTTCCCATACAAATATAAGAGCACGGCATGTTTCGAGTCCCAAAAGAGTCATCGATTCTCACTTGGGAAGCTTGTTTGGAGGCTAGTGATTTAGCTCATGAAATAGCACCGTTTCCCCTTGCTATAACTGCACTAACTGCACCAACCTAGATTAAACCCTCGTCTGCTAGTTTACCCGTTGTTTCCATTTGGACTCTTGAGTTAGCACGGACACGTGAGATGTAACAGCCCATTCGGACACTCGCCAGTTCGTTACCTATCATGATAATTAACAATGTCCCAGATTATTTAATGGAATATAAGATGAGAAATAGCTTTATGACCTGTGTATTTATTACTACGACGTATGTAGTTGGTATGTCGTCGAAAACACGTGATAAACTAACTTATTATGAGTAATTTTGAGTCACAAACTATATTAGCTAGTGCAGCTATTATAAGGATATACACCCTCATAATATCGAATGGTCTTAATATTCTACTTTCTGTTCTGTATATTTTCTTTAACATAAATATGGATACACCAGAAGCAATTGCTGGCGCCGTAGCCTTCCACAGATGGCCTCAGGACCTGGCCCAAACCGTCCTCATATCAGTCCTCCAAGACCACCTCCCCCACAGCAACCCGCTCTACAACCGCATTCTCGCTCCCCAAAACACCCCATCCCGACACTGCCTCTTCGCCGCCACCTTCCCCCCTTCCACTTCCCCCAATCCCTCTTCCACCCCCACCATCCTCTTCGCGGACCGCTCCCGCCACACCGAAGCCCAAATATGGCTCTTCAACCCCCTCACGGCCCTTTCCTCCCTATCCACCACACAATCTGACACCCTTAACGCCCATGCCAAAGCCGCAATCGCCTTCCTCCGCGACACCCCCGTCCCCGCCGCGCCGGGCTGGCCTTTCTTACCCCTCCTCAAGTTCGGATGCATACCCACCCACTTCGCTGACGCCATCACATCTGTCTCCCGCCCATTCGATGCCGTAAAGCATGACACGAATTGGACGCACTTCAATATCCCATTAGCAGGACCTCACGCCTCGCCACTGCCGGAGGGATTCCAGATCGCCCCCGTCCCGCGTGAGCAGCTGGGGCTCGTAATAGCGACGAGCGGGATTCCGAGGGAGGCAGAGACGCTACAGGGTTTGCCTAGTGTGGCTATCTTGGATGATGGCGGGGAGATGGTAGCCTGGGCGTTTGTGGATGTTGATGGCTCGTTGGCGACGCTGTTTGTGGTCGCGGAGCAGAGGGGGAAGGGGCTTGCAAAGGCCGTGGCGGGGGCTCTTATGGGGAAGTTGGGTAGGGGAGAGTTTAGGGGGATTAATGGGGGACGGAGTGGTGCTGTAGATGGCGATGATGGATTACTGCCTTTTGGGCAGGGGAGTGGTTGGGTGCATTCGGAGGTCAAGGAGGGGAATAGTAGGAGCGAGAATGTGGTTGGGGGGCTGGGCGGGAAGAGGTGTGGAATGAGTAGGTATGTATTTATTGCTTCTAATCTGATTCTGTAGGTTGGATATTCTCTGTGAATAGGTGGTGTATGTATATACTTTCTAAATATATAGCCATAGCGCCAGACGCTTCAGAATAGAACCACAGACGTAAATATTATACACAGATCCGGAACTCATAATCTCTAAATGATATGTAAATAAGTGTCATATTCCCGCAAGCCCATAATAACAATATTCTAAATAATCCGCTATGCTAAAACATCCTCGTCACATCATACCGTCATAACTACAACCCATTCTATTCCATCTCACCTCTCACGAAGCACTGTCCAAGACCCTCACATACGGCGCCGGAAACAGGCCCTTCGCACCCATAAACGACCCATGGAACCAATCCCCATTCACATCCACAACCTCCCGCACTTCCGCCCCTCTCGGGAACAGCAACTCATTCGCCCCTTCTCCCTCCTTCGGATACCAACTCCACAGCGCCACGGCTCGCATTCCCACCCCGCCATCGGGAGGGAACTCCCTTGTCATCGCTGGGTTACCAGTCGGTGCCGTGGAAGAAACATTATTCGTCACCAGTCGCGCCCTCGTGCCCTCCGCCCAGCTCCACTGCTGAAGCCCCGCATCCACAGCATCCTGGGTCTTGGCCCGCTCCTCAAGGAGCCCACGCCCTCCGACGCGGTCCTGCACGATAACGCGCCGCTGGCCGCCCCTCGCGTCTTCAAATCCTACAATAATCATACGGTGGCCTTGGAGACAGCGTCGCCATCCTAGGTGGCCATTCTCGTTGCTAATCCGCTTCTTGTTCACCATAGAGTGGTAGCAGGTCGTACAGAGATCGTAATCCCCAGCTTCGCGCCCTGGTAGAGCCGACGTGCACTGGAAGCAGTGGAAGCGCGTCTGGGTAGGCTGGATGGGATAGTGACACGCATCGCACTCGACCCTGAAGCTTAGCGGCTTGAAGCTACCCAGCTCGACGACACCCGATCCTGTCAGTAGCGTTGCCGTTCGCGGCGTCTGGTGGTCATGACTGGGGCTCATTGGCTCCGCATCGCGATTATCGGGCTTGTAGAGAAGTGGCAGAAGAGGGTGTGTGCAGCACCGTCCCTGGTTCACACAGTTGTTGCAGAATCCCCAGTCCCCTTCATTACAAGAATCGCAGCGCCAATAACACTCATTTGCCCACTCCTGGCAACTCGCACAAAACGCCCCGCTCTGTAGCCTCCTTGCCGGATCCTCCGTCGTCAGAGTCCTCCTACCCTCCGCACCACCAGGCGTGATCCTCGGCGGTAGATAGCGCTCGGAGAACAGCATATGCGGCTTTTCGGCATTGGGCGGGATGTGGCCAGCAGCGCGGGCTTTCTCCCATTTCGCCCACGCGGCGTACCCGAAGCCGAACCAGTGCTCACAGCCGCGACCGGACCGATAGCAGCCAAGGCACAGGTTCCACTCACCTCTGGCGCAGATGGAACAGGAGTAATGGAGCTCGTATTCAATGTGTGATTTGTGGCAGCGGTTGCATTGGATGGAGGGCTCTGGGAAGCGGGGGAGGGATACGCGCTGGGAGGGCGTTGACTCAGAAGACGTGGGGCGACTGACGGCTTGGAGGGCGCTAGCTCGCTCGGTGGCTGTGGAATGATGGGAGAGCGTCCCGGCTGGGATAAGGCCAGGTTGGGGATCCTGTGGGGTGGTTGCTACAGGTACGGGTGGTGGGAGGTAAGCGGGAGCTTGCGATGCTGTGCACGTGTGTGATGGCTGAAGCTCAAGTGGCAACGCAGCAATTTCAGCTTCCCCTGCAACCTGGCTTCTCGGAGGGAGAGTCGGTGGCCGGCGTTGGCCTGTCGCAAGCTCAACGACGTCGGCAACTGTTGTCAACGATGTTGGCACCGGCTCTGTTGTGCTTCTTGTGTCGACAGACATGAGAGGACGTGTAGGTACAATTTGTGATGAAGTAGACCGCTCTGTAAGATCAGTGGCAGACCGAGCTGCAGGTCGTGTGATTGGGGATGATGATGGAGCGGGTGATGTGGCACTTCTGGTGCTCCTGTGTCCCCCACTAGCCGTCCGCCGTCGTCTCCGTCCTTCATCACTTGATTGTGGTTCGAGGCGAGTTGCACTAGTACGGGGACTTGCTCTCGTGGCCTCATCAGCTTGGCTAGCAGCACTCAGGGACCTAGAGTGTGGAAGTCGTCGCGCTGTCGCCATAGGAGGTGCTGTAGTAGTGGTCTGACGAGTCCTGCTTGATGTAGCTGATCTGTGTTCACTGCGATCGCTCGGGCTTCTATTTCTTGGTTCTGGCGCAACAACTTGTTCAGCCCTTTCCCTTTGACGTCGTCTAAATGCCTCTGCAATGCGCTCACTGATCTGGTCTTCCTGGTTGACATCGATGTTCTCGAGGTCAATGCCGTCTAACAGTCCCTCTTCGCGAATCTGCCTTAGGATCTCTTCCTCCATCTCGCGAGAGTCCACATCCGAGGAGCTTATCAAGGAGCGCAGGGACGATTGATGCTCGATCTGCCTCACAGCAGTTCGGTTTGCGTCGTTCCTCCTTCGCGACTCATCCTGAGTTCTGCGGGCTGCTTCTTCGCTCCTTCGGCGTCTCCTTTCTAAAGCTCGAGTAGACTCTGGATGCAGTGTAGTTGGTGACGACGCAGATGCTGATGCCCTCTCCTCACGCCTCTCCTCACGCCTACGCCTGCTCTCACTCCCACTGTCCTCCTCGACTCTCCTTCGCTCTCTATCCGGTCCTGACCCCGCGGGGTCACTGCTTGCCTCTCTGCTAGCCGTCCCGCTAGATGTGCGCCCTGAGGCCCTCGCCCTTTCTTCTCTCCTCCTCCTCCTCTCCCTCCTTTCTTCCGGTAGCTCGACCCCAACCTCCCTCAAACTAGCCATCTGAACCTGCTGTATCAGCCTCCCATCGTCATCCTCCGCCATTCGTTCCCTCAGGGTCTTCTCCCGCCCCTCTGTTTTCGGCATAACATCGTCGCCCGGGCTGTATTTCTTCTTAACATCCTCTTTCTCCTCCGCCGTCCTGCCTTTATCCGGGTTCGCGGCGAGGAACATCTCGAGGAGCGTCGTGACTGTCGCATTGTTCTTCGTTGCGCGCACTACGGCACGACATGACGGGCAAGTGACGGGATTGCTGCTGCTCGAGGAAGAGGCGCCGGAGGCACGCGCCGAGTTGAGCTGAAACGCAAACCATTCCTTGAGGCACGCGCCGCAGAAGGTATGGAGGCAATCGAGGAGGGTGAGGGGTTGGTAGAGGACCTCCGTGCAGATCTGTACGGCAAGCTTGTTAGCTATTGATCAACATAAACGCGCTGCAAGGTGTCGCCATAGGAGCGAAATGCGAGTAAGCATTGCCCTTAAGCCGTCACTGGCGTCGTCATCGCGACTGCGGCTTAGCTGTCGAGGCTGAGGACCGCTTGTGGCCGCGGTGACGTTGGCCTGGTATAAAACAAACGGGTTGGGGCTTCCTCACCGAACATGTCAGCTCCCTCTCCAAGTCCAGTCCTTGGTTTGCGGCCTCCATAGTTATGGTGTCGCTGTGCTCGCTCGATGTACTCGTAGCGGCTTCAACTTTGTGAAGGTAGGAGCTTATACGAGGTGCTCGAAGCGCTCATGGCCATAAGCCGCCACTGGTCTGCGCGTATACGAATTGTTGTGCCTGGCGGTTAGTACCGTATGGGTATGGAGAGCAAAGGAACGGCAACATCATAAATAGTAATTACGAGCAACAGAATGAAGGCATCTGCGAATAATTTCACAATATATTATAGCCTTCTGGGAGTAAGCCTTGTGTTACATTTAATTTATTTTTCGACGTTATATTTATATGGTCACACGTTCTATTCGGATACAGCCTCTTGGATTAGAGCTTTGTTGAAGGCATCTATCAGCCATATTAGAGATCTACCTTGAATATTTGATGTATATTTCACCATTCGCCCTGCGAATACAGGTGAAAATTCTTCATGAGACTTGCTTCGGACTCCTACAGCCGCAGAGTCGTATATGAAAGATGGAGATACACTATCGTCAGCTTACAGATATCTAGCCGTGTGTAATTCTCGGCCACGCCGTGAAAAGGCCCGTCCCGCTATCAAGGCCAATAACGTTTTGTAGGCAAGAGGCAATATAAGTAATAATACTCTGTGTGAGTATATATGCATATTATATCTCCCCAATTAATATTTACACCTATTACATTACGCACTATAGCCATCCACACTCATTCCAACACGCACCAGGCGCACATCACCTCGCCTTCTTGCTCTCCTCCTTCTTCAGCTTCTCCTCGCTCGCGACAATGACCTCCGTGCGGACATCAAAAGCATTGCAGATATCCTTGTACGAAACGTAGATCGCATACATCGGGATCCAGACCCACAGCGTGTTGAAGAAGAACAGGTAAACCCATCTAGTATCGCATGTTAGCATCAAAACCCAGCCTTCACTATCAGCAACAGGGAAAACTCACGTAAAGATCCAGTTGCTCGTATCCAGGCTCGGGCTTCCAGTCAACCACTCCGGCGCAAACGTCATGAACCCGCCATAGAGCTCCGCGACCGCCAGCGCAACCATCCATATACTCGCCCTCGCATCCCTGCGCGCGATCAAAATCGCAACGTAAGCAGCCACTGGTCCGGCCAGGAGCACAGTAAGGAGCTCGATGCTCACGACCGTCGCGTCGGCGCCTCCCCATCGCGAATCAGCCTGCGCGTACACCCTCCAGAGCGCAGCGAGGTGGTTCTCTGGGCCGCCGAAGTTTGATCCATAGAGACGATCCGTGTAGCCCAGCCAGTTCGGCGCGGCCGAGGCGAACGACGGCAGGGAGACGTACGTGAAGAGCGCGTTGTAGAGGAACGAGCCTTCGAAGATGAAGTGGATCAGCGCATCGAAGGCGTGCCAGATGAAGAGAAATCGCAGCGCGCCGGAGGTGCCGCGGCGCAGTGTGGCGAGGGAGAGGGCGTAGGCAGAGACGATGAGGGCGAGGACGAGTGAGAACGAGAGCACAGTTGTGCGGTCTGCGAGAAGCTCCGCGACGGAGGTGGGCGGTTGAGAACTCATTGCTAGCGATACCTTGTGTATATGATCCAAGAAAGCTTGATGGTAGGATATCTAGTGTAGCCGGTGAGGCGATGCTGCTTGTTGTGAGTGCTTTTGGGAAAGAAGTACCCAAGTAAATTAGGGGTCTTGAAATACCCCAGATGGGAGGAACGCTCTAGTAATGCGATGTGCCGCTGATAGGGGGGAGCTTGGACCAGGAGTTTTCCGGTCCCTATGCACGTGCGCGGTCCGCAGCACGGCTCATGTCTCACCTAAAATGAATTTCAACGACTCTATTCTATCTATGAGATATCTACTGTCAGCGCCCTAAGCAATACGGCAGCATCTAAAAAACATCTTATAACCATATAGTTTTAACTCCATGTCAACTCCGTAATTTATCCCAGTATACGAAATGCATGACTGATAAACCCCCAAACAAAGCGACCTATAATCGTCTCCTCCAAAGCGCCCCAAAACCATGCCTCACATATCTGGTCCTCCGTGCTCAGGCCGCGCATCACGACCCATACGTCTATTCCAGGCCGCATTGCGTGCATCGAGACGTCTTTCAGCTTCTTCGACCTCGGCTGCTGCGCGACGTGCAGCAGCACGGGCAAAGCGACCGCCTAAGCGGCCAGGGGCTGCCTGAGGATTCGGTGGTCCTTGTCTCGCACGAGGAGGAGGCACACGAGCAGGAGCAGGAGCAGGGCCCGGGGGAACTGGGGCAAGACGGAGGACGAGTGGTCCATCGTTTTGTGCCGGTGGCGGGTCTCCAGGTTCGCCGTCGGCGATTGGTTCTTGATCAGGCTCTACTATAACGCGTCGAGGTTCAATGCGCATGTCCTCGATCATATGTAATTGGCCATCGATATCGCCGAGGCCTTCATCTTCAGAGCCATCGTCCGAAAAATCTTCCTCGTCGGGAGGGTGGTCCCCGCCCGCATAGTTGTATCCGACATCATATCCATCACCACCTTCGAGCTCCCACAGCCGTTGATAACACCCCGTTGTCTCGGTGTTATAGTGCTGGTACGGGTTGCCCACGTCCAACCAGCTAGCACAGAGGTAACAGAAGTGAGTTCCACACCGCTGACATATCATGTGGTTGCAGCCGTGGGTTTTCTGTGCAGGCACCGCACAGGTAGGGCAGGGTGTAGTGTGGAACTTGATGTATTCCAGGGAAGCTTTGTCCTCAGCGCTGAGCTCGTTATCATTCCGAGGCGGCCCGCACATTACATACTCCCCGTGCCATGTCTGGAGGCACCGACTGCAGAAAGCAAACAGACAATCTTCACAAACACGAAGAAGGCTAGCGCGGTTTGGAGGCTTGGTTGGGTCGATGGTTGCCAGCTCATCATCGGATTCTTCGTCCGCCTCTTCGTCGGCAGTAGCCGTTACAAAGGTTGGCGTTATTATTGGCTTGGTATGCTTTTTCGATCGTGCGGCTCCCTGACAGAAACTTCTTGGGCAGTATACCGTGCTCTTATCATTCTCAAGTTCGATCTTGTGTCTCATAGTGACATACCGTTTAACAATTTCGTGTTCTAATGGGATCAGAAGAAGCTCACTCGGTAGCAACGTCGCTTTCGGCTTTCGTTTGCGGCCTGATTTAGCCAACTCTTCTTCACGCTTTTTGGCACATCCCGGGTCAAGGCATTTGACCGAGTCGAGATCGCCTTCAGTGATGGCATTGTTATAGAAGTCCTGGAGGCACTGGCGACAAAAGATGTGCCCACAGTCATTCAACTTGTGGCAAATATTTCCTCGTTTCGGTTCTATTTACCGTCAGTAACAGGCTACATTCCATCAATATCGTTAGTTCACTTACCAAGGCAGACCCCACAGTCATAGCTTTGTCTATCAAATTCCGCTTGCTTTGCGGATTTATCATGATCAAGAAGCTCGATTTCAAGGTCAGGGGATAGCTGCAGATGTTCTTCCACGTCGAGGAGTCCAAAAGCCCCAAGAGCATAATCTTGGATGTGATCGATGAACAGGTATAGCACCTGGTCATGTCCCATATCCTCCCAGAACTCCTCGCATTGTGCTAACAGCTCATGTATTTTCCCGCGTGGAAGCCAGTTCAGTGTCGCAGATAACTCTAAGACTGGAGGTTTTTCAGCTGGGTAGCCGTCGGGTAGAGTAATTCTGATGCAAATGTTGGGCAGGTAACTCAGACGATGGATCTGGAGATGTCTATCGGCTTCAATGGGAGATTCATCCGACGCATCTTTAAAAAAAATAGGGACCGGCTCTGAAGGCGCAACGGGTAGCTCCAAAGTGGCCGCAAATTGTTGCTTCTCGTCTATGACAAGCTCAGGAAAGATTGCTTGGAGAGCAGAAAGCTCCGTAGTTCGCTCGTCATCTTCGTTGGCGGTGGCCATCGTAACAGTTTCCCCCGAAGCATCCGCTATTGTTAGATCGTCTGTCTAAACTGTCGAGGGACGACATCAGGGCGGAACTGCAACCATGCAGGGCTTGAGTAAAGAGATAGATAAAGACCGAATAATTGAAAGGCAGTTTGTATTTGGAAGCAACAAAGACCATTCAGAGACCCAGAAGTGGCGGAACCTTTTGACGTTGAAGCTATCGCGATTAGATATCCGCTATCGTTATCCGCCCACATTGTTCGTGGCCTTGCGAACGAGGCATGAATGTTACTATTGGCATATCTTCAGATGAACCACCATCAACCTTGACACATCTTGGCCTGAGGCGCCTTCTATATTCTCCCTTAGCACGGCTTTCTTGGGTACAGTAAAAAAAGACCTGCTCTAGTCTAGCTAGAGGGGAGGTGTGGGATGAGAGGATGCCCTCGTCTCCTCCCTCCTTGGGAGGAAGATGTCCCACACAAGCCGAAATATCTAGAAGGCAAAGAACGACAACATTGTGAAGAATGACGAAGTGAAACAATATTTAGCTTTTGTTGTCTTTCATCGCGCCGGGAGGTGTTGTTCCCACCTTCTCAGGATATGATTGTGTGAAAGACCTAGGTGAAATCTGTGTCGGACATAGTCCATATATTCCAGACATTCCCGATCTCTCGATCCTCAAAGGGGACGCTCAATGCTGCGCTCAGACATGTTTTGCTCGCAGCAATACCCAGGCGTCTTTCATTCAGCTTCCGTTATTCCCTGTCGACGCCCCAAGCTACAGCTCTTCCGGCCTCCCCGCGCATACATGCATCAGTTCCATGGTCAACACTGTTTTGGGGTCTTTTGCCAACGAATGAAGTTGCTGCTTCTGACACCGCTCCCACGTAGGAAAAACTTGTTGGGTTAGGCCATGTCTGTATAATCTGTCTGTGTATGCGCAAACCTAGATATAATTGAGACTTTTCAGATGAGCTTGATGAAAATCAATTACAACGCATTTTCGATCGATTTACAGTTTCAGGTCACGCGAACTTCTAAGCAAATGAAAGCGCTTGTTCCGGGAAAATGTCTACAGTGTATTATAACTCAATCTAGCCGTCAGTGCAGGATCTGGCAGGCGAGACAACCGGTATTTCCGTCGCTGTCTCTATTCGTCCCACATCTAGAACAAGGTTGTGTTATTCTTCCCAAAGGAACATATTTGACTTTACCCTGATTCTAGCATGTGCTTCGAAAATAACGGCGCATTTTAGCTATACGCAAATTAATATTGGTAAAATTTATTAAAAATACCAGTGGGGGTTTAAACAGCAATACTAACTATACTAACAGGCTATCATTATTTCGCCGTGACGGCCATTATTACTACTATTATTATTATAATATCGCGGCTTATTTTATGATCCCCACCATCCCACGACACTCTTTAGAGCTCCAAGAACGGCGCAAAAGTCGCGATACGCTGGATGTTTTCGAGCAAATGCGGGGAAAGAAAGGCTCGACGGGTGTAACGGGTGGGTGTCTGTTCCGCCAACGCTACTGCATGTGGGCACAGTCGAGGCCGCTGAATCGGCACAAACAGGGGTATTTAGGTACAAGAAGGCCTGTCAGCAAGGCCGAATTGATAGTGCGTCCGAAGCCCTGCTAGAGTAATATCTGGGATGGGCACTTATCCCAAAGTATGGGAATACTTTGGTTACTGGGACAGGCCCTATTAGAGTGCTATGGCACAGGAGGTCGGGGAGATGGAGCCGAATGTCTCTCCATATGCACGCGCAGCACGACCTACATTATTACTTGGTTACGACCAACCGCGGCTTCAACAATTGATTTGTATAATTTTTATGACTGAAACTCCCCTCTGTTCATGGCAAGATCCGAGATTGCGAAGAGCCATGACGAAAAATACAACGCCGGGAAATTTGATGATCTCGCTCTAGGCCAAAAATAACTACATTTTTTATGAAAGTTGAGAAATATTCGATTCGCGCTGTAGATCAACATTGGAGAGGAGTCTTACGAGAGTCCCCCCCCGCCGCTGAGAATAGCAATACCACCAGGGGTTCACCGGCAAATCGGATGCGTCTGCGTCCGATAATCACAATATTTCACTGAGCGAAAAATTGGCGTTGGAAAATACTGTCGAATAATAGAGCCGTTGGCCATGCCAATAAGAGCATGAAGTGGCTAAATGACACAGCGCAAATAACTTCCAAAATCCACAGTATGGAGTCGTCCGTCGTTCGTCAGGGTCTGAATAGTACTCCACATCCAAAGCTCAGCACATCATCGAACCACGGCGTGGGCAATACCTGGACCCGTCCGTTGGGCGCGGGGGAGAGACAGGCTCAAAGGCCCTGACCGACTTACCACCCCCACCGCAAAATAAGTCGTTTTGGGCGACTCGTACTCTGCTCCAGTCGTCGTAGCCCGTATCCACGAGGAGCACGGGGATTATCGAGATTAATTGGCATGGGTTATCAAGCTTGGGAACGGCACAAGGGCTCTCCCCGTTCGCTCCTTACAGGCCCCGTCAGTGCCAATATGCTGGCCCCGCCAAGAGACGCCACTCAACAGTGGACAGATTCCTGTCAACAAAACTGTCTCGAGTGCAGCGGGCGGCACTTGTAAACGGGGGGCTTTTCACGATTTGGTGGGTTGGCGATTTGGTTCCCGAGACTCATATCAGCACCGGCATGTATCATCAAGCTTATTGAGTCTCTCGCCGGCCATGCCGAATTGCTATAAAAAATGCCCTCAACGCGTTCGGCCCCAAAGTTACGTTAGTGCTCAAATCGTGGTGCTCAAATGATCGAGAGTCCATGCATGTGGACTGAGTACATCGGTACCAATAATCAACAGGTGCCAAATTGGACACATCTCCACACCAGGAAGGCGCCAGGGGCAGCAAAAGCTGTCGGTATGACCCCACCCCAGCATTCGGTCTGTGGACGTATTTGCCAAGCAATATGCACTAGTGCAATAATCCATTTTACAACAGGTCTCATCTCACACCCATCCTCACCGATCGATCCCTTAAACGTGTCTCTGCTGACTCTAAAACCGACGTTTCTCCGCCCATGCCTAGGCGCCTTTGGGCCGCCCGTTTCTGGTTGTTGTGTCACGGTGCTCCATGATTACAGAAGGAGCTCCCTGTCAATATCGAAGCCTTGATCGTCTTCTGTCTCGATAATGTCCCAGCTCGGGCACTAACACTCTTCCGTCAACTTGTAATAACTGACCACGGCGCTTGCTAGGTTTTTTTGCACTACTGATTCACTCTTTCATGCCTCTCAAGAGAGATAGCGCCACGTGCTATCCCTGTTCGGGGCATACGTACTTTCAGACGAGAGCCCAGGGCCAATGTGGTTGAAGCGCCTTCTACTAGGCCTTCAGGGCGCCATACAGTCCGGTCCTTGGTACCGATACTCGAACCTATTCTCGCTGTTCCGGAGATACGAAGACTGTCATCTGTTCCTGGTGGGCCGTTCTTATGTCGGGAATCGTTGCTAATAGCGAGCCACAGGGCCCATCTAACTCTTCGAGAATGTGGAAATGTGGACGCTTAAGTGGGTAACAGGCATTGCGCATCACAACGAAAACCGTTTTGGGGGTCGGAGGAGATTGACGTACTCTCAGCGGGGAATTTGGTTATTCATAATATCTGGGGAATGGCCAATATCGGCACATTACCATGGAAGCTATCTTGCGCGACCTTCCGCAATACCGATATCAATATGCATTCGTCTCCCTGGCCCCTTTCCTTTTTTTTGTTCTTTCAATTTAAGGATAAGGGCAGCGTTCCGCCAGATAGCATTACAGACATCAAGCAAGATATAATAACTCGAGCCGTTTCATTTTCTTCTCGTCACTCCAGCGGCCAATTCGGCTTTCATCTCCTGTTTTATTACTTGTCTTTCCCACCGCCACTCACACACTCCTTGTCTGAATACATTTTGCGACTGATCCCTGGCGGCTAGAGTTGCCACTGGCTTGCACAGTAGTAGCCTGTGCCCAGACACCCCCCCATCACCGCTCTAGCTGTTGTTACTTAATCCAGAGTGCCGGCACGCCTCATCCGGGACTTCCCTTCCACCTAAAACAGTGTGGAGCTCCCATTCAAGCTTCTCCAATGTCATTGTTATGCTTAGGTATCTAGCCTCCTCTTTCTTTCCACGTTTCCTGCTCCTCGCCCGCCTTGCTGGTTAGGGCTTGCCCGATAGTCCCCAACCCATTTCAAGACATGTGCGGGCGTCGTTCACAGCATTCTCACTTACGATGGAAGATATAAAACCAGACGAGCCTGGATCGACTGGAACTCCATTATGGAACGGCTATCGAGTCCCCCTCTCGGCGCCAATGTCGCGATTCTCCCATAATTACGAGCAGAGTGCTCCAGTATCTGAACCGCAGGAAATACTGTACAGCAATAGCGCAAAGGATCCCTACAGCCCATCGACACAGCACCAACAATCACAGCAGCAACCACAGAATGACATGTTACCACGGAGAGGCAGCGAGTCGCTTGCCGTTTTTGGAATCTCCAAGCTGAATTCAGGATTGACTTCCCATCGTAGCTATCCAAGCCTTAAGAGGCCGCATGAGTCGTTCGAAGAGCACTCGTACGCCAATGTTGCGTCTTCGCTGCACGAAAGCATACCGGAGTTCGACGATTCGACGAAGCCAACAATTCAATCCGATCACCGCCTACTGTCGTTTGAGCCGCTGTTGCCACATGGGCATACTGTCCTGGACCAGTATGGAGCGCCGACCAAACTCGAGGTTGTTGCGCAAATACATGGCATGTTCTTTTTATCTGAGATAGCAACCCATGCTGGGGACAACATTATCATGCAGCCGGAACTCACCTGCTACCGGCGCAACCTCTTCCAGATATCAGGTTCCGTCACATGCCCAGCGGGGCCTTTGTCAGTCGTCACTGGCCACGGCGAGTCCATGTCTATTGTGTCGCATGAGATCACAGTTTCAGCTACAGAATCTGTGGATGGACACGTTATCCGACTGATTGTTATTCCGTGGAAGACCCCACCAGCAAATTCCCCAGATCTCCCATCCGGCCAAGAGCAGGAGCCAGCGGCTATATCAATCGACAGCCTTGGAAATGAAGACAAGAATAATGAGATGGTCTCTCAACAAATAGCATGGAGGAGGCTCCAGTTCCGTGTTGCGACAGCCAACAATGGCCGTAGGAAAGAACTACAGCAGCATTTTGTATTGCGCCTGAAACTAATATCCACGCTGGCCGATGGATCGAGGGTGTGCACAGTCGAATCGGCAACAGCACCCATCGTGGTACGCGGACGGAGCCCTAGGAACTTCCAAGCTAGAAAGGAAATACCGCTAGTAGGATCATCAGCGTCACCGAGAGGTCATAATTCTCGTGTATCACCGTCTCAGAAGAAAGATCCCTTGATGGCGGATAGGCCTGGCATTGCGAAGCCTACGATGATGGATTTACCGAAACGCCCATTTCAATTTGATACTGGCAACTTTCCTCCGTCTCCTCTGATAATCCGCGGCGGGTGAGTAACACGTATGGGTTAAAAATAAAGAAATCGCATGCTGATGATGAATTGATAGCTATCCACAGTGGAATCAAGCGCAACAGCATCCTGGGCACCCCGCACCTGCCGCAGCGACATTTCCGCAGCCAAACAACAGCATATCTACATACCATAATGAACCCCAAAGAATCCATGGGATCCAGGATCCGCCCTCGCATCACGGACTGCCAGAGCTAACCTCATCAATTGAGTCTTCATCGCGGCATTTCTACTCACCCCCAACGTCGTCACCTGCGCAATTTGATCCTAACCCGCGTCCGATGAAGTCTCCACGACATACGGAGGTGCCCCATAACTCGGCCTACCAGCCGTTCGAAGCATCGTATGGAAATCACCTTGCAGGCAACAATCCAAATCGCCTGTACTATCCTCATGCGCCAGCTCCACCGCCGTGGTCAGGCACCGAGCCAGATGGGTCAAGCTATAGCACGGCTATGCACCTACCACCCCAACAACCACTCCAACAGTCACCCCATCAGACAGAACACCAGCGACAGCCATCCCAAGACTACAACTTTGCTTCAGAAGCATACGTTGACGCCAGGGACGACACCCAGAATATCGGATACACTTGGAGCGCCGCTGGCTGATTCATAATACGCCACATTCGAAACATTTATCAATGAGAAAAACACGAGTACGAGCCACGATATACCCCTTTGTACCATAGCCGGTTAGCTATCTACTCCAAAATTAGCGTTTTGACGTCCGTTTTTCGGTTTTTTTATATTAATCTTCTTGTTCCTCACCATTTTCTTGTTCTGTAAGCGATGATATAGCTTTGAGATGCATGCGAGCATTGTCCAGCGTCGGAGTTATAGTGGCATACAACTGGAAAGGGAGAAGGGTTTTTAGGGGGGAGCAGGAGCTCGGCGTATTGCCAATTATCATCATTTGGTGTCCAGCTTGAAATTGTCTTCTCATCTTAGGGTCCGGTGCGGGGGCTGGGGTAAAACGTATTTCATTACACGGAGGGGATGGTGAATGGGGATATAAAGGATCTCGGAGACGAATCTTCCATACCTACAGAACAATATATCATATTATTACTAAGTGGGTTGCCCTGTTATGGCACATTGTGCTTGAAGCTTGACCTCTAATTTAAAGGGGTGGTTATCCATCCGCTTCGCGTCGGGCAGATCAAACATGACACATTTCCTCGAGTGTTTAATGTCTGATATTTAAATATAAGGCTGATTAAACTGCTGGAATTGAGATGTCTCATGTAGAAACCAAATATACTCCATCAGACTATATAGCCTCTGAAGCTCCGGATCACTTTACAAGCATTGGTGTGCGGTATGGTGCTGGATTGGTTATCCATTAAAATTTGGCGCTTGGGCGGGAAGGCTAGGATGGACCAAATTTGGCGCGGCTGCTTGAAATGGTAGCCTCGTGGGGAACTTCACGCAATCAAGGATGTTATCGGCTGGGTAAAAACTCCAATACTCGGCAATTTCTACAGCCTGCGACTTAATTTCAAATATCAGACATTAAACACTCGGTTTCATGTTTGATCTGCCTGACGCGAAGCGGTATGTGCTCAATTTCAATTGCCATTGAAAAACTGATCTGACATATCTACAGCGTCCGTCGCGACGACTTATACAACTCCGACGACGGCAATGAAGATGCCGCTTCACCGATAGATGACTCTCGCGCGAAGCACCTTCAAGACCAACTAGCACAACTATATGGCCCCATAACCATTCCGTCACAGGACCCTGTCGCCCCTGGTGGCACTGAACCGTCCCCAGATGCCCCGCCAACTGAGGCAGAAGACGAGGAATTCGAATTCAGATTATTTGCTCCCTCCAACACAGCGGCCGCCTCGAATGACAACCAATCTTCCAAACCAGACGAAGCGGCTACCCAGCGAATTATACTGTCCAATTCAGATGACGAAGATCTAGGCGATGGCGCGTTTACCGTACCACACAGGAGACTGGGCTGGTATATCGCTGGACCAGCCACAGGAACGAAGAAAGCGGAGTTTGAAGAGGCAGCCGTGAGTGCGGAGATGGTGCAGCTGGAGAGAGAACATAGGGCATGGGCTCTAGAGAAGCCATGGAGGGTGACAGTTATACGGACTGGCTCGGCATCAATTTCACAGTCACCGGCTGCACAAGCACTTAAGTCGACTAGCGTGCGGACTGCCGAAAGAGACGGGAAGACTAAAAGGACAAAGCCGAATAAAAAGCGACGCATAGAAGTTAGGATAAGAGAACGAGCTCTTGCTGAGAAATTGGAAGCAGAGCGTTTACGGTGTGCAAGAATGGAGGAAGAGAAAGCGAGCAGAGGTGCCGAGGACGCGGAGAAGAGGACGGCACGGAATAGAGAGAGGAAGATAAAGAGGAGAGAGAGGGAGAAAAGGAAGAAGGCAGCTGCGGCCGCTGGGATGCCTGAACCCTTGGGGGATGTCGACAGTGGAAGTGGAAGTGATGCCAGTTAAACGGATGGCTATTTGGAGCGCGAACTACTTAGAAATATAATTGGCTTGCTGAATATAACCTTATGACATGATATTGAGTGGGTCTAACTTTAAATATTTACACCAAGGGTACATACAGTACAGTATTTTTACAATTATATGACAAAATTTACCGTCTTCCCACCCTTTACAACAATAACCTTCTTCGCCCCCTTTAGTTTATCCACGAGAGGATTAGTGCTCGCCCGAAGCGTTATTTTGTCTACAATCCAATCCTTTAAAACATCTCCCTTCAACTTATCGCTTGGAGTCTCGATTTCTAGTGTGAAATTCAGTTTTCCGTTGACCTGTACCGCACATACGTGACGGCTGCTCTTTAAACTCTCTGCTGTACCATCTTCTACTGGGAAAGCTTCCATGAGAACCGATGGTACAGATGTGGAATCATGGAGGATTTGCCACGATTCTTCAGCGAACGCAGGGGTAATGGGTGCTAGCATCTTGACCAGCATTGCAAGAGCGTGAACCTGCACAAGCGAGGACTTTGGGAGGTCGAGAACAGTATTTGTGAGGCCCATTAGGTCAGACACGACTGTATTAAGCGCGTATGTCTTCGACAAGGATTCGGTGATGGACGTTATTGTATTTTGCACAGCGAGCCAGGTGGCCGCCTCCTTATCCCGGAGTGCCGACGAGGTCAGATCGCTAGGCGTGTTGCTGAAGTATACTTTAGGGTCTGCGGGTAGCGAGGAAAGGACGCCACGGTTGCTCTCCATCCTCTCATGCAGGCGCCGCAACCAGCGAGTTACGCCGCTAATCTTCCCCTCATCCCACTCGAGAACGTCTGTGGGTGGTGCTTGGAATAGCATATGGGCGCGGGTCGCGTCAGCACCATATTTTTCGGTGCAAGTGGCAGGGTCGACACCATTGAACTTCGACTTTGACATTTTCTCGTACGTAATGTTTGCTGTCTGGCCTGTGGCTATGATGATGGGCTTGCTGGGGTTCGCCATGTCCACCTCTTCAGGCTTCAGGAATCGTCCCGTTGATGGGTCCGTGCAAGTCTTTCCGTGAACCATGCCTTGCGTCAGAAGCTGCTTAAAAGGCTCTCCCAGCTCCAGCGCGCCCGTGGGCCAAAGTGGCGTAGTTGACAGGAATTTAGCGATGAACCTCGCATATAGTAGATGCAAAATCGCATGCTCAACTCCGCCAATGTACAAATCAACTGGCATAGTGGAATCAACACTGTCTGCGGAGAAGGGTTTCTCTGAGTTGTGCGGGTCTGCGAATCTCATGAAATACCAACTCGAATCTACAAACGTATCCATGGTGTCGGTATCACGTTTCGCTGCGTGACCACATTCCGGGCAAGATGTATTGACCCAATCATGAGCCTCTTCGAGCGGGTTTCCAGCTTTACCACGTAACCAGTGCCCCTCGACAGAGGGTAATGTGACTGGCAATTGATCAACTGGCACTGGAACAGGGCCGCACGATTCGCAATGAATGATGGGGATAGGGGTGCCCCAATAACGTTGACGACTAACCAGCCAATCTCGAAGTCGCCATGTCTCCGTTGGTTTGGCGACTTCTCCGTTGTCAGCAAGTAGCTTGACGAGGGCGTCTCCTGCTTCGGCAGACGTCTTGCCGGCATATTCGCCGCAGGCGTCAGTCAAAATGCCAGTATGGAGAAATGGCTCTGACGACGGCGAGTTAGATGCTACCTCTGCCGGCTCCGATTCCGAACGAATAACCACTCGGACTGCGTCTTCCGAGTTTTGCTTCCAGAATCCAAAATCTCGATTATCGTGCCCAGGTACACCCATAACGGCACCGTGACCATAATCCCCGAGCACATACGGAGCTACGAAAATGGGCACGGAGGCTTTCGTTGCGTCAGGCGTTTTTGGGTCAAATGCTAGAGGGTTGATGGCTCGTACAGATGGGAGTACGTAGCCTGCTTTTGAGTTGGCTGCTAATGTTGGCATGGATTCTAAGAACTTTTGCAGCTCATTGTCTGTTTTAGCGAGCTCGATAACCAACGGGTGATTGGAGGCTAATGCGATGTATTGGACTCCAAATAATGTGTCCGGTCGAGTTGTAAACGCTTGGATGCCCTCGTGGTCCTGCTTGTCAAAGGACAATACAGGAAAACGAACCTGGGCACCCTTTGATCTCCCCAACCAATTCTTTTGCATTGAAACCACCCTCTCCGGCCAGCGTCCGTTTTTTGCAAGGACATCAAGATCCTCCAACAGAGATTCCCGAAATTCTGATATCTTGAAGAACCATTGTTTCAGCATTCTCTTCTCCACTTTGGCGCCTGATCGCCATGAGAGCCCATTGGAGTCGACTTGTTCGTTGGCTAGAACTGTTTTATCAACGGGGTCCCAATTGACCATGCTCTCCGCTTGATACGCAAGACCACGTTCATGAAGCATGAGGAATATGCGTTGGGTATGTTTATAAAACTCCGGGTCGCAAGTCGCTAGTTCTCTGCTCCAATCCCAGCTTCCGTTCATTCCTTTCAACTGATGCTTCATCTTCGCAATGTTATCCTTAGTCCAGACAGCAGGGTCAATCCCTCGTTCCATGGCTGCATTCTCTGCCGGAAGCCCAAATGCGTCCCATCCTATGGGAAGTAGCACATTGTAACCTTGCATGCGTCGAAAACGTGCCAGCACGTCCGGTATGGTATAATTGCGGAAATGTCCCAGATGGAGATTCCCGGATGGGTAGGGAAACATAGGCAAAATATACATTTTCTTCTCATCCTCTGAGGGCGCCGTCACCGGCCCCTCTCTCTCGCCCCATATATGCTGCCATTTCTTGTCCAGGGCGACCAAATCAAGCTTCGCACCATGGGCATATGTCCTCTGGAAAGCAAGAATAGTACTGTCGAGTTGGCTGAAGGTTGAGCTCCGCGCGCCCGCCTGCCTGCCATGATGGCGCCATGAGATTTGCTGAGGCCGGTTCCAGCCAATTCGAGATATCAAAGCCTTGCGCATTCTTTTCGCTCACGCATTGCGCCGCTTGGTCGTTGCTGATGGGTTGTCGCCATCAATAATTGAGCCTTGTAGGTTCCGCGCCTTGAAAGCACGGACCAACTCTTAGCGTCCAAGAGCGGCACAAGCCCGCTATCCATATCTGGTAATTCAAAAGGGTCCCTGTCGAGGCACGCTCGTAGCAAGAACACAATAAACAACGACCGTTGCTTCAATCGACCAGACGCGCCCACTTCAACAAATCGAAAACCGCCACCGGATTTGTTCGTTTTGGCTACATATATCAACCTGCACGCGCGCAACATGAATGGTGTATGATTGGGCGCCAAACAAGACCTTCTAGGTCAACCTTTACATATTCACAAACGCGATGTCTCGATACACACAAGTAAACTACGATACCCGCGACTCTCTCGAGCTTGCATCACTCGCCTCGTCTTTGCCAGATGGCCGCGCCTCTACAGATTCAAGTTCGTCACAAGGCGTCTCCTCCTCGCGGAAGCTTTCACTGGAAGCCGAAGACCCCTTAGATACACATAACGCCGCGGCAGATGGCAGACCCACGGGGCACAATAGGACATTTTCTGTGTCATCCGCTTTCGAATTCACATCCAACCTCTTCCCGTTATCGTCAACGACTGCCAGCGGATATGCTCGAATAGGAGAGGCGATAGCCCCGTCGGATCCAGCGACGGGGTTAGGCGGGGTGTCATTGGAGAAGCACAAGACGTTGACATACTTGAACGGGCTGTCGTTGATAGTCGGTTTAATTATTGGGTCGGGGATTTTTTCTTCTCCTGGCCAGGTCATCACCAGAGCGGGCTCACCTGGAGCATCTCTGATTATTTGGGTGATCGCCGGAGTACTGGCCTGGACGGGGGCAGCCAGTTATGCCGAATTAGGAGGCGCAATACCGCTCAACGGGGGTCCACAAGTCTATCTATCGAAGATATTTGGAGAGCTGTTTGGATTTTTGTTCACATGGTGCGCCGTGGTGGTGCTGAAACCGGGCTCAACCGCCATTATTGCCATAATTTTTGGGGAATACCTGGTGCGCGCGATTGTTGGCGCGGAAGCGGAGAGTGTCAATCCATGGATTAATAAGGGCGTTGCGTTGTTTGGGCTGTTGTCAGTGACGTTTATGAATTGCTTATCCACGAAGCTGGGAACACGCACTGGGGATATGTTCATGTTCTTGAAGTTCATTGCCTTGCTAGGCGTTACTATTATTGGGATCGTTGTGGCCATTACCGGATACTCTGCATCAGGAGAAGCAAATCGCGACTGGAAGACCCATGGATGGTTTAAGGGTACAAGTACAGACGTCTCTTCGTGGGCTGTGGCTCTGTACTCGGGGTTATGGGCCTTCGATGGCTGGGATAATGTACGTTGTTTTTTGCTAACTCTAGAACTTGCAAATACTAACTGTTACAGACCAACTATGTTGTCGGAGAGTTCCGTAATCCGGGGAGAGACCTTCCTCGAGTTATACATACGGCAATGCCGATGGTTATCGTGAGCTACCTGTTGGCCAACGTTGCATACTTCTTCGTTCTTCCTCTCGAGGCCATCAAGTCCTCCAATACCGTGGCTGTTCTCTTTGGTGCTAAGGTGTTTGGCACCGCAGGTTCTCTGATTCTCTCCCTTATCGTCAGTGCGTCTTGTCTTGGTGCGCTTAATGCCACTGCATTCACTAGTGGCCGGCTGGTCTACGCTGCTGGCAAAGAAGGATATCTACCATCTATCCTCGGCAAGGTCGGTGTGGGCAATCAAGTCGAGCATCCATCACTATCAACGCTGCGGACACGGTCTTGGTTGTCAAAGAAGTTGGCCGGACTGTTCGGCGACAGCGAGACGGGGCTGTTCTTTACACCCGTAAACGCACTGCTGTTCAACGCGCTCATCTCGATTGTGTATATCATCATTGGAGATTTCAGCACACTTCTCACTTTCTACGGTGTTGCTGGATACACCTTCTACTTTTTGACGGTGCTCGGCCTAATCGTACTGAGGGTCAGAGAACCACATCTGGAACGACCATATAAGACCTGGATAAGCACGCCCATAATCTTTTGCTGTGTAAGTCTGTTTTTACTAAGTAGGGCTGTGTTTGCTGAGCCGCTACAAACCCTTATTGTTGCGGCATTTGTGGTTGTAGGGATTCCGATATATTACTGGCGTATAAGGGGTAGAGATCAGGTGCCTCGGAGGCAAGGAGAAAATGGGGAAAGGCCGTGGTGGAAGTTCTGGAAACGCTAAAATAATGAAACTTAATTGTACTGTACATATACTGTTATACCCATAGATCACCTATAGACGCAATCAGACGTCTGTTATATTAAATTTATTGAGTTTGCGAGCATTGGCAGTCGTCACGTGATATATTTACATCCCTCGAAGAAGCTGTGGACGAGCATCATGTCGTCAATATGTGGTCTTCGACACCTTCGACATCTTTGACCAAGTTTCATTGCCGGCCGGAGAATGTATCGTCTCGACTTTTTATTCCACTGCCTTGTCCCTGTCGACGATCAATTGTGATCTGAGCGTCGCGTCTCACACCCATGCGTTGCCGTGTGCCGCAACCAACTGCGACGGCTTAGGTTTGAAGTTCCTGGGCACTTTCGCCTTGGCTCTCCATACCCGACTAGACGCTCGCCGACAGTCGATATTCAGGGTATTTGACAGCGCCGATATGAGTAGGCATAAGATTGTCTGCTTTGGTGTAGATCCAATTATTTTCTTCTGGTAGTATGGACTTTCGCTCTGTCATTTCGCACATACTCGTAGGCCTCACGCGCGAGTAAACGATGGATGGGATTTGTTGGGCTTCAATATTAGTCCAGGTCAGCCTCTGCACTTGGAGCAAAAGTTTCCTCGGAGCATCTACCTGAATAAAGATAAATTGCAATAGATTGCCTGTGCATGAACTGCGGACCAAGGCCAAGCCGGAAGCGACGCTCTGATCCTGTCTGGATTTCAGACGACCAAGGGACTTACGGGAGTTTGAGACGCCGTCACGTTTCGGAATCACTCCGAACGACCACAATCTTGACAAACTCGAGACTCGCAACGTTGAAGACTTTGAGCAGGCATATTGCCAGTGCCCCGTGAATGGCCATCCGCATGGGTCTGGGCTTATCGATACACGCACAGGGAAACACTTTGCCCATGATGAGACGCACGAAGGCGTGAAGTTGGCGTCAGCGATGGACTATCAGATAGATTGCTAGGCAGAATACGACCAGAGTTTGGATGCATTCTGCACTATTCCACGTTTGGGGCAAAAAAAGAACCTAAAAACGGCATTCCAGGTTTTTATTTTGGAAGAGAATAGCACAATAGCGTGGAAGATACCCACCAACGTATCCCACCCCGCCAGCGTCCAAAACCTTGCCATCGCGATAGAAAAAGGCAGGCTCGGATTTTGAGTGACCCGTGTGCAGGGCCCTCGAACCTATTCTATCGTCATAGCCCCCTTGCCGCAGTTTCGTTCTTATAATGCATTCCTCCCATATGCCCAGGAGAGTACACAGCCTGGTGCTTTACGTTCTTTTTGTTGGCGACGTCGATTATTCCCTTCTGTCAGCTTCATTGCTTTGACTAACATTTGTCACCTCTTCTGCTGGTTCAGGACTTTCGTTTCTTGTTACAGTTTATCTTCGCCAACTAGCTACTTCTACTCGGACAATATCTCAGCCCTGAGCTTATCACTGCTAGAAGTCCTTTTCGCTCTCTATGACAGATACAACACACATTGCTCTAATGGTCTTCGCAAACGGCAATACACTTTACCGTTAGGCCAGCCACTCAAAGGATTACATCTCGACTCGGCTTCAACATGGTGAATGCAATATCTTGGCTAGAAAGAAGAGCAAGCGATGCGATCGCAATTGAGATATGGCAGGCACAGATGGGAGAGGGTAGTGACCAAACGGACGCACAAAGACTGATATCAAGTCTTGTCTTCGAGAACAGCAAATCTATCCGAACATCTACAATCATTTTAGCAGCATTCAACGGCGTCGCCGCTTTTGCCACTGCTTTCAGCATACTTTACGACTGCTATTGCACCTCTAAACGTTATGGGAACACTTCGAATTCTAGGTATGACTTTCAGGATGCTCTCACGATCCACTTAGCTTACCTCTGTTATAGGAAGTTCTTCCTTTGGGCGATGCATCCCGCAGAGACATTTCCACTTGTGCTCGCGTTGGGCATTGTTATTCAGGGACTTATCTTTGCGATTGCTCAAAGTTTTGGTCTGGAGTCCTTGATGATTGATCGTTGCAGTACTATCGCACAATTTGTATTTCCGGGTACGTTACCAAGCTGCTACCACTACGAGACTGTTGCTGACAGCCCTAGCAATATTCCTGCCTTCCTATATTCATATAGTGTTTGGTGTCGAGTGCGCAATACGATCGTTACGAAAGGAGCCTTTTAAGCCTAGAGGCAAATACGACGTAACGATATGCATATCTGTCATTGCCTTGATGGCCATTGGCAGCTGGATACCAACACAGATTAACAAACAGCCAAATCACTGTTTCGCATCATTGATGTGGTTTGTGACAAACTTCGGCGTCGCTGGACTCGGCATTCTCTGTTCTATTGCGTTTTTCGCCATTTCTAGTTCAGTCATCATCTGCTACCGCTTGTCGACGTACAAGGCAATTGACCAACACCAGCGTATTGCAGCATCTCGGGTGGTGTACTATCTTATCTTGAAACTTGTTGGACTCGTGAGTGAACACTACTCTATGATATGGGCTAGCCTAACGATTTGTAGGCATTTGTAACACCTTGGTTTGTCAAAATGACAATAAAAGAACCAAGCATTCTCACGGCCATGATGGCAACGGTAGTTTTGAATCTCGTTGGCCTCATGACGGGAGCTTTGCAGCTGTTCCTACGAGCAAACACTGCGACCACGTCCTTTCGACCAAAAGGAACTCCCGGTTGGAGCGGAAAGAAGCACGAGATAAGAATGTGGGGCCCCAATGACCTCGGATTCGGCGGGCACATTTTACAACCATTATCTGGCCCCCGGAGCCCTGCATCTTCCACCAGCGAAGGGGGCTTTCCCCGTGAGAAATACTGGCCGTCAATCTCGGAATCGTCACAAAGCCCCGGTCGTTTTGATATGACATCAAAAGACACCAAATTATCTTTTAGCAATCCACCTCCCGTGACACCCACGGGGCTCCCATCGAGGCCAAATCAAAATATTACCACCGGGTCCTCACCGCCTCGACTACAGAGACATAAGCAATCTCAATCATACTCCCTATTCCCAAATGAGGAGGCGTCTACAAGCCCGTCTCGCTCACAAGAACCAAGCTCCATCATATCAACTACCAAGCTTCCATCCACGACTTTCACGTTACCGCCCCCTCAAATAAACTTTGACCCGTCAGCCGAGCTTCAACCCCCACCGTCATTATTTGTGCCTCGCGGACACCGGAGAGACTCATCCATGGTTTCTTCTGCAACAGTACAGATTGGGCTTCGGCTAACGTATATGGATGAAGAGCCGTGTCCATTGCTGACGGGTGCTCAGAAAGCAGCACATGCACAAAGTACGAATTCAAAAGTATTACCTAGGTCTAAATCACCTGCGTTGCAGGTCCAGACCCAAAATTTGCCATCACTGCAGTTACAGTTGGGAAATGAACGTCTGTCGCCTCAAGAGAGAGCAGCTAGGATGAAAACTCTGCCCCCGGTACCGCGACCTAATGAAGCGCGGATCGCAAAGAGTGTCTCCGATGACTCCGAGAGTAACGAGCCACGGCTATCACCTACGGTGTATATGCCACCGAATAAGTCAAAGAAGCTCGCCGTAGAACAGGATGAGAAGCCGAGGGCAAGTAAGGTAAACTGGATATGAGTGTTATGAGTTATGGTGTTCTTCGATTCTTTACGAGTATATAGGGAGCGACGGGAGGGTATTGGATGAGTGCATCAGCGGATCTACATCAGGTGTTCGAAGTCTCTGCTTCACTTGCTACGGCTGTGTTTGGATACTGGATAGGATGGACAGATTCATGGGTGTATATAAATGTAAAAGATAACGGTATGAGAATTGGAATTTTTGGATGTCTCGTATGTCAATTAACGCTATTGGATAACCATTTGACGTAAATTGGTTATGGGTACGAAATCTTTGTGCTCCCTGTTTCTTTTCAAGAAACTGGTACCATCAATCGATCGATATCGGCCACTTCAAGGGGTTAGCAAGACTTAATCTCTAATGACGACTGACTGTGCGTACCGTATCCACCATTATACGCCTCGAATTTAATCACATTCGCGGAGCCGCTGTTCAATGGCACCGTTAAGACTGACGTCCCTGGAGTATTACCATCTGCAGACGGTAAAAATGCGATTATGTTCGACACGCCATTGACTATCACGTTTCCGTATCTCTGTGACTTGTCCCCATTTGCATAGTGGATCCGTATTGTCGTCGTCGTAGAGCTCGTACTCGAAATAGCAGGGAATGTTAACGTACCCCCAGCTGAGCCTCCTATATACCCGATAGACTTGCTTCCTGAGCATCCAGAGCAAGTTACGGCTTTGGCACCACCTGCGAGAGTGTTGGAGCTAGCTTCAGCTTCGGGAGATGTTTCTGAAGGGCCCCCAGACCAGTTCCCTGCGGATGGGTTGATTACCCAATTGACTCTATTAGACTGTTCATGTGTCAGTGATATTAGATAGTATTCCGGGGAAATCTTAGAGGGGTACCATCGAGGCGGTTGTGCCTGAAATTGTCAAGGGCAACCAGACATAAGTAGATCTCATTAGGTTGCTGGACACCCAACGATCGCCCATATACCTTGTATCAGTTAGCAAAAGAGCACAGGGCTACACTTTGAAAACATACACAACAACCCCATTTATAGAAACCACAGCAGTGGTTTGGGAGCTGTAAGTATTAGATCCAGAATCTGCAAACGTCTTCCATGCCGCCCATGGGCCACTGAGGCTGGTTGCTGTGGTGTACACGTTGTCATTTGCATCTAACAAAGTGATAAGCACGGTACCACACAAATTGACAGGTATTCTTACCCCATCCTATGCTTTTAATTAGTTCTCATACTGTGTTGTGTCAATCTAGGGATGGAGACTAACCAGTCAGGTGTGAAGCAAACATGAAATATGTGCTGCCAGACTTGTAAATTGCTGGCGACTCGTAGCTGCCAAAAGTATAAACTTCAGATGTTACGCTCAGATAATCAGAAGATAATTTATCGATTCTCAGGCCGCTTGCCCGCTGCAGAAATATAAAATTAGAGACGTATATCCCTTATGTAGTGGTTGGTAAAGCTTACGTCTTCAGTGAGAAGGTAGGCAGTTCCATCAGTATCTATACGCATTAGTTGTAAACGTTTTAAGAGTAGAGAAATATGATAAGTCACGAACCCTTGAAAAGATTAATATCTCTAGATTGATGGCCGAGCGGTTGTGAAGAGCCACTACAATGGCATCGTGTCAGGCTCTTCCTATCAAGGTTGTAGACAGGATGTAATCTTACAGATACGTATAATCACCGCAAACAGAAGAAGAAGTGGCAACTCCAGCTTTTGCTTCTCCGTATGAGCTTGAATCGATATGCAACCACATGACATATTTAGACGTGGCAGAGTTGTAGATAATATGCGGTCTTTCCACAGCACGGCTTGGGCCCAGTTCTCCAGAGGATTGCAGAGTTAATAGCTCATTTACAAAAGTCCATTGGACGAGATCCTTGAGAAAGATCAGCACGGATCCATGAGCAGGGATTGACTGTCATATACAGTACTGGAGTAGCAATTGATTGACTGGAAGGAACTCCCATCAAGCTTGTTCTCTCCAATCAAATAGTATGTTGAGCCGACCTGGATAATTTCTGTAGGGTCTCAGTTTCCAACAGCTCATCTTCGCGACATACGCTCTCACCTCCTCCATGAGCCTGAACGTGCTGATTCGTCCCCTTTGCGGTCCACGTTGATCCTGGGATCTATAGCACTCGTCAATTATACATCTTTGCTATTGGAGGCAAGGCATACAATCTGGAGAGTGGCCGATACTACATTAATAGACAACGCAGCTACGAGCGCAATAAGGGACAACATATTGGGCAGTTTCGTTTCGCAATTTGGTCAACTCAAGGGCTCCATCGCGTGGGAGAGCCCGCTTGTTATAACTCCGACGACGGAAGATATTACCCATATTGGAATCCTCCAACGTTGCCTAAATGCACAACGATGTCAGGTGTGTGCTATAAGGAATAATTATATTCGAAACGCCGAAGATACATGAGTGGGTTCGGCTGGGATAAGCTTAAAAGTATTGCCGATTGGCGTTTTCTGGGTGCCGATCAATACGATTTGTGTTTACAGTAGCTGTTGGCCCCTTTACCTCGGCCACATCAAAACCAATAGCAGGCCTATAGAACCCGAGGTTCCAACTAACCCACACTCTAGGCACGTGTGTAAGAGAAAATCAAAGATATGCCTTTTGAATGTGGGTTACAATTCCATGGAGGTACTTTCTATAATGCATTTGGTCCCAAACAAGGGCGATGATTACTTCCGGAACCAAATTTATTTACTACATAAGTTTGCAAACAAACTCCTCGATTGTAGCGTCTATTTCATGAGATTCAAAAAACAAGGGCAACACAGTTAAGTAATACAGATCTGCTTTGGAATCGTTGGTTTTTAAAGTTAAGCTACGCTGATCTATTCTCAAATTTAGTTGATTTAAAACATGTGCTTTTAATGATTACAAGAACTTGGCAGCGGATAAGCCGCCACGCTATATCATTAATGGGGATCATCGGATTTCATGTTTCCCCCCAACCTCTAGTAAGACTTGCAATCCCTCAACCAGTTCCAGCACCAAATGCGGGGATCATCACGTGAGAAACACGCCCGCGGTGTGTTATTTAGCGAGGCCTGTACCCCTAGCAAAATACAGACCAAAGTGCCCACACAAAAGTCATTGTAACAACTGAACGGAGTTCAGTTGCCAGTACAGGTATATATAGCAGTTCTCAATTAACATCTTCCCCTACTTTTAGACTTTGTTTACTCCTGTAAACAACAAGCTAGGCAGACAGAGTTCTATAGAGGACTACGCAGTACGTTACGCTCATTGTATGGCTTACTACATACAATAACTGTTATATATCGACCTAAGGGCGGCACCTTGCTAAGTGTAGAACAGGTATTATTCAGTTTCTTCCATGTTCCGGGAATCGAACCGTCAACCTGCTCATTCTTAGTTGTTCAGTTGTTAGATGTTAATTAAGAACTGCTATATATACCTGTACTTCCAACTAAACTCCGTTCAGTTGTTACAATGACTTTTGTGTGGGGACTTTGGTCTGTATTTTGCTAGGGGTACAGGCCTCGCTAAATAACAC